>PVIR01046788.1:0-10104 GCA_004026965.1 Petromus typicus
GTTTGAATCATTTCTACTTCAATGGACATACCTTGAGGATATCCTCATAAGTGAAATAAATAGATCACAGATAGATACATATCGCATCTTTTCTCTGGTATGAGAAAATGAAGATGTAAATGAGTCCTAGCATTGTATGTTATATATTGTGTAATAGAAAATGCTCAATGTAAAATGAGGTGAAAGGGGACAATGTTGAGATTGTAACAAAAAAGTAAGGAAACAAATTTTATGTATATGGGGGAGGTGGTAGGGTGGGTAGGGCTATGGGAAAAAATGAGAATTAATTTGTGTCTTATACTGGTACAAATCCCCATTATGGAGTGCAATCATGATGTGTATATTTAATGTACCAATAAAGATTTTAAAAAAGGTATTCACAGAGATAATGGGAGAAAACTACACAGAATAAGGTAAAGAGTTGGACATACAAATATATGAAGCATACAGAAGCCACATGTCCATAACATGAAAATCTGCACCTAGGCTATAATCATAAGAGTCCCACATATCTAAAAAAAGAATGAAATATTGAAAGAAGCCAAAGAAAAGAATATAGGTATATTCCAAGGGAAGCCCATCAGGATTACAGCAGACTTCTCAACTCAACTATTCAATGCAAAAACAACCTGGAGTGAAGTGTTTCAAACCTTAAAAGAAAACAACTTCCAACGCAGACTGATGTATCCTGCAAAACTATCCTTCAAACTTGATGGGGAAATAAGATACTTCCATGACAAAGAACACCTGAAAAACTTCATAAATACAAAACCCGTGCTCCAAAACATTTTAAAGAATATCTTGGAGAAAAATAAGGAAAGTTACAAATCCATGAGACCTAACCGAGTCAATCCATGCCACCAAACAAGAAATTGATGGGGAAAGGCCAAAAGTAGAATAACACAGCCAAGACCAGGAAAACATGACAGCACTAAATTTACCTATATCAATCATAATCATTAATGTCAGTGGACTCAAGGCGTCAATTAAGAGATACAGACTGGCAGAGTAGATCAAAAAGCAACATCCTACAATCTGTTGCATACAAAAAGCACACCTAATTCAGAAAAAAAAACCCTGGCCTGAAAGTAAAGAGATGGAAAACAACACTCCATGCTAACAGAAAAAGCAAAAAAGCAAGAGTGGTGACTATATTTGCAGACAGAATAGACTTCAAGCCATAACTGATAAAGAGAGATAAAGATGGACACTATCTTTTAGTTCAGGGAAAAATGCAAGGGACAGAAATCACAATCTTATATATCTATGCTCCAAATTCTAATGCACCCAACTATATAAAACAAATATTAATGGACTTGATAAACCAGATAAACTTGAATACAATAGTAGTAGGGGACCTCAATACACCACTGTCACAAAGAGACAGATTGGCTGGACAAAAACTCAATAAGGAAATCCTTGAATTCAACTTAATAGATGAACATAATACATGCCTACAGAGTATTTCACCCGATAAATTCACAATTTACATTCTTCTCAGCTGCTCATGGGTGATTCTCCACAACAGACCATGTGCTCGTTCGTAGAAAGGGTTTAAGCAAATATAAAGGGATTGAAGTTATCCCTTGTATACTGTTGGACCATAGTGCGCTGAAATTGGAGCTGGATAGCAAAGGAAAGCCCAGGATCCTCACAAACACATGGAAATTAAACAACACTCTGCTCACCAACCAATGGGTCACAGAAGAAATTGAGCAGTTATAACTAAATGATAACCCCAATACAACATATAGATATTTATGGACACATGAAAGCAGTTCTATGAGGAAAATTCATAACAGTAAAAGCATACATCCAGAAAAAGGAGCAAGCTCAAATAAACAATCTAATGCTGAACCTCAAGAGACTAGAAAGAGAGGAGCAAAACAAACCCAAAGCTTGCACTAGGCAAGAAAATATAAGGGTCAGGGCAGAAATTAATCCAATAGAAACCAAGAGAACGGTTCAAAAAATCAATGAATCCGAAAGTTGGTTCTTTGAGAGGATAAACAAAATTGATAGACCCTTAGCCAACCTCATTAATCAAAGGAAGGAAAAGGCTAATATCTATGCTACTAGGAATGAGAACGGGGAAATTACTACTGACCCAGAGGAAGTCCAGAGGATAATAAACACTTACTTTGAAAATTTATACTTCAATAAAATGGAAAATGTAGAAGAAATGGATAGATTTCTAGAGACATATGAACTCCCAAAGCTGAATAAAGAAGATATAGAAATGTTAAACACCCAAATAAAAATCTATGAAATTAAAAATGGAATTAAAACTTTGACAACAAGAAAAGACTTGGACCTGAAGGTTTTACTGCTGAATTCTATAAAACTTTTAAAGAGTTAGTGCCTCTACTTCTGAAACTCTTCAATGAAATTGAAAAGGAAGCAGTGCTCCCAAACTCATTCCTGGAAGCGACCATTACCCTCATTTCAAAAGCAGAGAAAGACCCAACAGAAAAAGAGAACTACAGGCCAATATCCCTAATAAACATCCATGCAAAAAACTTCAATAAGATCCTGGCAAACAGAATACAGAGAATTATCAAATGATTATGCACCCTGACCAAGCTGGATTCATTCCAGGGACTCAAGGAAGGTTCAAAGTATGTAAATCAATAAATGTCATACACTATATTAACAGACTCAAGGACAAAAACCATATGGTCATCTCAATTGATGCAGAAAAAGCGTTTGACAAAATAAAACACCCATTTGTGTTCAAAACTCTACAGAAGATCGGAATAGATGGTCTCTATCTCAAACTAATAAAAGCTATCTATGAGAAGCCATCAGCCAGTATCATACTAAATGGTCAAAAATTGAAACCTTTCACACTAAGATCAGGAACAAGACAAGGGTGTCCTCTCTCACCATTTCTGTTCAATATAGTTCTGGAAATATTAGCCATATCAATTAGGAAAGAGAAAGAAATAAAAGGAATAAAGATTGGAAAAGAAGAAGTTAAATTGTCATTATTTGCTGATGACATGATACTCTATCTAGAGGATCCTAAAAACTCAATTAAAAAACTGCTGGACCATGGGGGTGTGATAGGGTGGGTAGGGCTATGGGAAAAAATGAGAATTAGTTGTGTCTTATACTGGTACAAATCCCCATTATGGAGTGCAATCATGATGTGTATATTTAATGTACCAATAAAGATTTAAAAAAAAAAAACCTGCTGGACCTAATCACCAATTTTAGCCACGTAGCTGGTTACAAGGTCAACATTCAAAAATCAATAGCCTTCATATACACAAAGAGTAGACCCACTGAGATAGAAATTGGAGAGTCAGTCCATTTCACAATAGCACCCCAAAAAATAAAATACATAGGACCCAATCTAGGAGGTGAAAGACCTCTCCTCTGAAAACTATAGCAATCTGAAAAAGGAGAAGGCAGATGATATCAAAAAATGAAAAGACAATGGAGTGAAGGGGGAAAATAATGAGATTATAACAAAAAGGATGGAAACAAAGTTTATGTATATGGGGGGGGTGGGAGGGCGGGCAGGGTTATGGGGAAAAATGAGAATTAAGTTGTGTCCTATACTGGTACAAATTCTCATTGTTGAATGCAATCATGATGTATATATGTAATGTACCAATAAAGATTTCAATTAAAAAAAAAATGAAAAGACATCCCTTGCTCCTGGATAGGAAGAAGCAATATTGTCAAAATGGCTATACTCCCAAAACTACTCTATACAATCAACGCAATCCCAATTGAATCCCAGCAGCAGCGCTGGGGTTGGAGCTTATTGGCCTTCAGACCCACGCCAGAAGAGCGCCCAGGGACTGATTTTAGCAGCAGGCGACTTTGGAATCAACGATTGAGCCACTGAATCCGCACAGGGGTTGAAGCTTACTGGACTCCAGGCCCATGCCGGAAGAGTGCCCAGGGACTGAGTTTAGCAGTGGGTGGCTTTGGAACCGGCGATAGTGCCACTGAAATTGCACCAGAGTTGGAGCTTACTGGCCTGTAGGCCCATGCCAGAAGAGCACAGAGGGACTGAGTTTAGCAGCAGGTGACTTTAGAAACGGTGTCTGCATCATCAAATCCATGCTGGGGTTGGAGTTTGCTGGCCTCCAGGCCCACGCTGGAAGAGCACCCAGGGATTGAGTTTAGCAGGTCAGAGTCTGACTTTCTCCATCTCAACTGAGATGCACATTCAGTCATCTTCTATTGGTGAGTAAGTGGGACTATTGGAACATCAGCCAGTACCCTTGCAGCTTCACAGGGCCTACAGCCTGCTGGCCTCCAGGACGACTGCACAACCGAGCCCAGAGACTCTGTATTTATGAGCAGACGGGCACATGAGAACCATCAGCAGGGCCATTATGGTAGGGCAGGTGCCAGAGCCTTTTTGCTGCTAAAGCAAACAAGAAAAGGTGTTCTGACTGTATTGATTGAGTGTCTCATATGGTAAGCCAGAACTAGGGGTTTTTCTTTAGGTCCCAATACAGACTGTGAAGAACAACCCAGAAGACACTGATATTTTAAGGTTTCTAACCATTAGGAGAAAAGAGACTTGCAACAAACATCATCAGAAAACAGGGCAGGTACAAAGACAAAAACAACAGCAATGACAAAAACTCAGTGATGAGGAAACACTCAAAGTCTCAGATACAAAGATCCTCACCTCAACCTAACACAGGGGGAAGGGAAATAGATAAGTTGGAAGGCCAGTGTCCAGGGTCCTCAGAAATGGTAAGCAAAGCAGATCTAGTAAAATGGAAATCAGAACTGATCTCTGAGATGAAAGCAGAGACATTGGACACTGTCAACATGATGATTAATAAAGCTAAAGAGGAAATCATGGAGCTGATAGAATCCAAAACAGCAAAAGCAATGGAACCTTTTAAACCTCTACAAGCAGAAGCCTAGGAAGTCAAGAAAGAAAATGAAAGCTTGTGCAATAGAATGAATTTGGCAGAAGACCAAATTTCAGACCTAGAAGACAGGATCTCAACCAATGAACTGGAAAGGCATAATCTATGGAAAAAAGCAAGTGATAATGAAAAGTCAATCCAACAGCTCCTAGATGACTGAAAGAAGAATAACATAAGATTGGTTGGAGTCACTGAGCAAGCAGGAGACAATGCTAAAGACATCAAAAACCTATTCACACAGATAATGGCAGAAAACTTCACAGAAAACGTAAAGAATTGGACATATAAATATATGAAGCATACAGAACACCACATGCCCGTGACATGAAAAATTCTACACCTAGGCATACAATCATAAAAGTCCCAAATATCCAAAAAAGAATGAAATACTGAAAACAGCCAGAGAAAAGAAATCCCAGTAGCATATTTCACAGATCTAGAGAAAAAAATTCAAACTTTCATCTGGAAACATAAAAGAGCTAGAATAGCAAAAGCAATTCTAATCAACAGGGACATTGTGGGTGAAATTACAACTCTGAACCTGAAAAAATACTATAAAGCCACCATGATAAAAACTGCATTATTTTGGCAAAGTAACGGACCTGAGGTCAATGGAGTACACTAGAAGATCCAGAAACTACTCCAGATACACTGAGCCACCTCATCTTTGACAAAAGAGCCAAAAATCCTCAATGGAGGAAACATAGCCTCTTTAATAAATGGTGCTGAAAAAACTGGGCTTTAACTTGCCAAAGACTAAAACTAGATCTAATTCTTTCACCGTGTGCCAAGCTAAAATCAAAGTGGATAAGAGACCTAAATATTAAAACAGACACTCTAAACCTTTTGCATAACAGTTTAGGCAAAACTCTCAAAGACATTGGCTTAGGGAAAGACTTCATGAACAAAACTTCTATAGCACAGGAAATGACTGAAGAAACCAAGAAATGGGACTTCATTCTTTTAAAAAGCTTCTGCACAGCAAAGGAAACCACCAATAGAGCTAAAAGGCAACCAACAATGTGGGAAATAAGCTTCACCAGCTGTTCCTCAGACAAAGGGCTACTATCTAGAATATATAAACAACTCAGAAAAATCATCCCACCCAAATTTAATGACCCAATTCAAAAATGGGCATCTGAAATTAATAGATATTTTTCAGAAGAAGTAAGAGCAGCTAAGAAGCATATGAAGAAGTGCTCAACATCATTAGTCATTCGAGAGATCCAGATGAAAACAACACTAAGATTTCATCTCACTCCACAAAGAATGGCTGCCATTTCAGATTCAACCAATGGCAAATTTTGGCGAGGCTGCAGAGAAGAAGGAACCCTTCTCCACTGTTGGTGGGACTATAGACTCGTACAACCCCTGTGGAGATCAGTTTGGAGATTTCTCAAAAATCTAGGATTGGAAGTCCCATTTGACCTGGCCATTGCCCTGCTAGGCACATACAGAAAAGAATTAAAAGATTTGTATCACAGTGCCATATGTGCACCCATGTTTATAGCAGCTCAGTTTGTGATTACTAAATCTTGGAAATATCCCCACTGTGCATCAACTAGAGACTGGATAAAAAAAGCTGTGGTTCTTCTACAGAATCAAGTATTGCTCTGCCATAAAAAATGATAAGTTTGAATCATTTATACTTAAATGAACATACCTTGAGGATATCCTCATAAGTGAAATAAATAGGTCACAAATATGTAAATATCACATCTTTTCTCTTGTATGAGAAAATAAAGATGTAAATGAGTTCTAGAATGTATGCTATATATTGTGAAATATAAAATACTCAAAGCGAAATAGGTTGGGGGGAAATAATGAAATTATAACAACAAGTAAAGGAAACAAAGTTTATGTATATAGGGGGTGGGAGTAGTAGGGTGGGTAGGGTTATGGGAGAAAATGAGAGTTGAGTTTTGTACAAATTCTCATTGCTGAGTGTAATATCATGTGTATATGTAATGTACCAATAATGATTTCAATTTTTAAAAATTACATTGATTTAAACAAAAAAGCATAGTATTACTATGAAATGGGCTGAGGAAATCAAAATATATTATCTTAAACTCATTATACATATTTTATTTACCATTATTCTCTATGCTTATGAAAAAAAATTTTCATACAATAGCTTTTATACTTTTTATTGATATCTATTTTATTACATTAAATTTAAATTTTTTCTTTCGAAAAGACTGAGACTATAGTCCAACGGAAGAGTGTGTCTGTATCCTATTATTAGGAAAGCAAAAAATACATAAATAAATAAAATCTGTCAGATTAGCTCACATTACAGCGAGGGTGGTTTGCAAAAGAGAGTTTTCCAGGGAACATTGTTCAATAAAGGAAGAAAGAATTTTCCCTTTTTCTTCTTTTGAAAATTTTATTATTTTCCTGTAGTTATGTGAGGCAGAATAAAGCTAGACAACTTCTTGAGAAGTGTCCTCTTACCCGTGTCATTGGTGATCTCATTCTCTGGGCAAAAGGTGCAATCAAAACAACAGGCAGCCTGTCCCTCCTGAGGGGATTTCCTGAATCCAGGCCTGCAGCTGTCACTGCACACTGAGCGGGGAGTCTGAGGACAGCCAGATAGGTGTTAGTAACTTACCTAAGTTCTACTTAAACTTTTACAATGATTGTGACAAACTAAATTTGTAAAAATGGATAAATTTCAATATTTTCTGTGTCCCATATTTATTACATGATAAAAGCATGAATATTACTAAAATATGATTAAGTAAATGAATTATTTCTTAATCTTCAGAAATTGGATAAATAAAATTATTTAAATTTTCATTTGCGACCATTTATGAACAAGGGTGGGGCACAAAATACACAAGTTTTTCTTTATTTCTTTCTAGTAAAATATACTAAGTGCAGATCTAACTCACCTCAGTAATTCCTACAGCCCATTCTATCATCTTCTCAGACAAACACAACTGTTGACCAAAAGGAGCATGAGCAGTAAACTCTCCAACTTTCACCTTAAGTTGAAGGCCTTCTGGAAAATTCCAAATGTTTAGAATACTGTATGTTGCATCCATTTTATTTTTCTTATTCAAGTGGTTTTGTTCTCCAGGGGGATTGTTCACCTGGAATTCTTTTAGAAAGAGGTTGAGCTGAAAAGAATGCATGATCTATGAGGAATTGGTTCAAGTGTTAGGTAACACAATTCAAACTAGAGACATTGTCTAGTTTTCTTTACTCATTGTTTCACAGTGGAACTTTAATGTAGACATGAAACAAAGAGGAATAAATTAAAAAATTATAATGTTTCTAATTCAACAAAAGATATAAAAATAAATCCCATGTAAATATCTGATCTACATGAATGGTAAAGTTTTTGGTTCACATTTTTAGAAGGTTTCCCCTGCAGTATTTACCTTGAAAAATGAGGTCATCATTTCAAAGTGTATACACAATAATATATACAATTTATACAACATATACACTATGGTATTTAGCACATTTACAGACTACATATATTTATATATGTTATATATCTGTATTAAGTGCAAAAGTAAAATTACAATTTTTAATCAAAATCATGTAGTTAACAGTGACATATGTGAACCCATGTTTATAGCAGCCCAATTTGTGATTGCTACATCTTAGAAACAACCCAAATGTCCATCAACTGGAGACTGGATAAAAAAGCTGTGGTTCTTCTACACGATGGAGTATTACTCTGCCATAAAAAATGATAAGCTTGAATCATTTATACTTCAATGGACATACCTTGAAGATATCCTCATAAGTGAAATTAATAGGGCACAGATAGGTACATATCTCATCTTTTCTCTGGTATGAGAAAATAAAGATGTAAATCAGTCCTAGAATTGTATGTTATATGTTGTGAAATAGAAAATGCTCAATGTAAAATAGGGTGTAGGGGGAAAAATGATGACATTGTAATAAAAAAGTAAGGAAACAAATTTTATGTATATGAGGGGATGGTAGGGTGGGTAGGGCTATGGGAAAAAATGAGAATTAAATTGTGTCTTATACTGGCACAAATCCCCATTATGGAGTGCAATCATGATGCATATATGTAATGTACCAATAAAGATTAAAAAAATTTTAAAAATCATGTAGTTAAAATATTTTTATTAAAATCTTTATAGGTGCATTATATATACACATCATCATCACATTCAACATTTAGAATTTGTACCAGTATATGACATGACTGAATTCTCATTTTTCCCATTCTTCTACTCACCCTACAACCATCATCACCTATATACATGTTTTGTTTCATGTTTTTATTATTATCACATTATTCTTCTCCTTATTTACCCCTATAATCTATTTTCTTTTTACAATATCTACAATATATATAGAGATATATAGAGATATATAATATATGATATATATATGATGTATAATATATATATATATATTAGAACTCATTTACATCTTTTTTCTCATACCAGAGAATAGATAAAATATTTACACATCTGTGACCTATTTATTTCACTTATGAGGATGTCCTCAAGGTACATCCATTTAAGTATAAATGATTCAAACTTATCATTTTTATGGCAGAGTAATACTCCAATCTATAAAAGAACCACATCTTCCCAATCTGGTCTCCAGTTGATGGGCATTTGGTTTGTTTCTAAGATTTAGCTATCACAAACTGAGCTGCTATAAACATGGGTGCACATATGTTGCTGTGATATTAATATTTTAATTATTTTCTCTATATACCTAAGCAGAGCAATGGCCAGGTCAAATGGGACCTCTAATCCTAGCTTTTTGAGGAAACTCCAGACTGATTTCCACAGTGATTATATGAGTCTATACTCCCTCCAACAGTGGAGAAGTGTTCCATTTTATCTGCAGCCTCACCAATATTTGTTGCTGGCTAATTCTGAGATGGAAGCCATACTTTGTGGAGTGAGATGAAATGTATGTTGTTTTCATCTGCAACTCTCGAATGACCAATGATGTTGAGCATTTCTTCATGTACTTGTTAGCTTTTTTACTTCTTCCTCTGAAAATTTTCTTTTCATTTCAGATGCCCATTATTTAAATGGGTCTTTAAATTTGTATAGACTGATTTTTTTTAGTTCCTTATATATTGTATAGATTGTATATTGTATATTGTATAGATATATATATAATATATATATACAATTTATTGAATATATACAATATATTGATATTGATAATATATATACAATAT
>PVIR01046789.1:0-10105 GCA_004026965.1 Petromus typicus
AAGGAAAAGCTTATTTAACTCACAGATCATAGAGGTTTCAGGTTATCATCAGCAGGAGCCAAGGCAGGGAGGTATTGCAGAGATGTGTCACAGGAAAGAGACATTCAGCGGCACAAGTCAGACATCTCCATTCCAAGATTAGAAATGGGGATGGCAAGCGATGGAACCAAAGCAAGAACAAAACCTAACAGGTCTTCTTTCAGCATCCCTGGAAATCTGTGGCAAGTTGTGAACTCCAAAGGGCTTAGATGGCTCTGTGTCTATGGCACTGCCTCCAAGTTCTTTCTGTGGCTGGCTTTGCTCTGTCTTTGCAGTTTTCTTCGAATGATCCACACTCCTGACTTCTCTAAATTGTAGGATCTCTTTTGTACATCTGGCTCTGCACTCACAGTTTCACACACTGCCACCTCAGGGACACACTACCTGGTCTCCAAGGGCATCTCTTGAAGTCTGGATGGAAGTTTCCTTCCCACACTACCCTTGCATTTTGCATGCACCAAAAACCAGCACCAGCACCACCAAGACAATAGCTGGTCTGTCATCAGTTGAAGCAGTAGCCAGACTTCCTTCTTTTTTGGTTTAATGGCTCCAGTGCCTGAATTGCTAAGGACTCTGAATCCAACCCTGAGGAACAAATTTTTGAGCCCCCACTAATCTGGAATGTGGTGCTTTGAGGTTTCCTTCTGAAAGCAAACTCTTTCAGCCTTGCAACTCTGAAGTTCTGTGATAGCCTCAGGTCATTTTTATTCTGTTTTCTCCTGAAATACATGGTCCTTTCTTATTAGTCTTTTAAGTGACCCATTTCTCCTCTTTTCCATCTTTCCAGGATGTAACTTTACTGGAGCATCCCCACTGGCCAAACTCCAAAGCTTTTGAATCGTTATGCAGGGCTCTTCACTCTTGATTCTCAACATAAATCAGGATAAAAGCCCCCAGCAGTAGTTCACCACTGCTTCAGTGTTAGACTGCCTTGAAATTTCTTCTGTGAGATTAATTAGTCCACTACTCTTTAATCTCAGTCTCAGTCTCTGCACATGAACAAAATGTACATAAACTTTCTCCTGAGGTATAACACACATTGTCTAAAGTCCAACAGCCAATGCAGCCCTTTCTCCTTTATTAGTCTTATTCCTATCAGCTTTTTGGTCTCCTGAGCTCCAACTAGAATCTCCTAACAGGTTCAGACTAAGACATTTCAACTCTACTCTTTCAGGTGGTACCTCTAAAACTTTCTTAGCTCCAGTTTTCCACAAGCCATCTCCAAAAACTATAGTCATAGTAACAGTGTCTCCTGCTACTAAAGTCTGTCTTACATTTTTCATTGCAGAAACAAAATACCCAACACCCCAAATAAAAGGAGGAAAGATTTATTTAGTTCACAGTTCATAAAGGTTTCAGGTATAGTTGCCTCACTCCAAGGCATAGTGGCGGGGCAGTGGGGTGTCACAGAGACAAAACAGTCCACAATAAGCAGGTAGCCTAGAGCAAGCAAGGGACAATGACAACTCTTTCTATCTCTATTTTACCCAGGCTACCTGTCAGAGGTAGCAGCCACACCTCTAATCCTAGTGCCCTTGATTCTAGCAGTGCACTATGAATTGATTCTATGAATCAATCAAACACTCTAGACCCAGCCACTTCTGAAATATCTCACACATATGATTGCATGAGGCTTTGGAGTGATATTTATATATAAGTCATAATGTGCACTTAGTCCTATATACACACGTACACACACATGCATATACACACTCACACACACATTCTACACTGACATAAGGCAGAAGAGAGAGGACTTAATACAACCCAACAGGAAAAATAACCAAATGAAAAAGCAAAGCTGTTCTGTTGTCAGCCCTCTATAATCAGCTATCTCTAACACAACTTCAGGACAGCAAAATGGAGTCTTCTTGTGTGACTTGTACATCCTTGGGAACTTTCAGTAAAGTAAGAAAGAAGAGCCCACTGTGCTTTTAGGCAGGTTTGTGGGACACTCCAAGTTCATTGACTGAGGCTGGATATCTACTGAGATGCACAATCTGACCTCTTGACTGGACAGAACAGACTTACATTGGGATCAGCTGCTACCTGTGTTCCATGGTGCTGACTCTTCTGAATAGCAATTTCTTTAGTGTAAAGTCTGAGATATACAAATAAAACATAAGATCAAATAAACTTCTTATTATGTTATCCTTGACTTTGAGGTCCTCAGCTAATCTTCTTTTAATATTTCAGTAAAATGGAAAAAAATCTGTATGAGCTTCATATTTCAGGTATATTTGGTTGTATCTAATGAAAGATAAAAATTTGCTCACTTACTCTTTCTAGAATTTTAATGACAAACTTGAAGCTGATATATTAACATACTCTATAGGCTTCTGTATTATTGTATTGCTAAGAGTAGCTGCTAAATACTCATTAGTACTTTCTTATTAACAATTCAATAAGTACATTTTACATTATTTTCCACTCTATATGTCTTTTTATTCACTTTTTAAAATATTTAACTGTTTGTATATTAAGTGATATATTGGAAAATAATTTTTCTCAAATGTATAAGAAAAGTGTTTGATATTACACCACTGCATATGATGACAGATGTAGGTTTTTGCTAGTTTGTTGTGGATGCTCATTGTTATACTATGCAGTGATCCTCGTACTTCCAAGTTCTTGCCAATTTTGATTGTGAATGGATAGAGAAATTTAATCAAATTGTTTTTCTACATCCTGAAGGTAATTTCATGTTCTCTGCACACAAGGCAAAATTCATTAACATTTACTTTCTAAATGTTTAATTTAAAAATGTCACTTGTATTAGCTGTAGTTTAGAATTTTGAAGAATGTTATAGTTACATAACCACCAAAATACCTAAAATAAAGCACTATTTCATAAAATATTTTTGTTCTATTGCTGTTTTGTCCCTAATTTGTTCACATTCATTAGTTTAACAAATTCTAAAACTTTATAATACTGAGTTAACATTGACTTTCATAAATTATTTCTCTCAAAATGATATTAAACAATAACTTTTATACATGCTGTTAAATGTATTTGTTCTTTTTAAATTTTTATTACCTAGTACTCAATAACTTAATACATTTTCACATTTTTATTCATTCATTTTGTGTGTGTGTGTGTGTGTGTGTGTGTGTGTGTGTGTGTATGTGTGTGGTAATGAGGATTTAACGCAGGTCCTCTGTACTCAACTGTATCCTTGCTTTCTCTCTCTCTCTCTCTCTTTCTTCCATTTGTTCTATTTTTATTTTGAAAAGTTTTCATTGCATCACTGTTACCAGAGTGGTACTAAACTTGAAGATCTTCTTGCCTCCGCCACCTGGAGCAATAAGATTATATGAATGAGCTATCACACCAACCTTTTTGATAGAGACACTATTTGTATTTTTTGGACATTTAAGTGCCATGTACATTTGTATTCACTGTCTATATGGCATCCTTTTGTTTTCTTTCCTAAAAACAGCTGAGTCAAATTGTTGGATCCCAGGGTAGGTGTGTATATACTGTAATAAGAAACCAGCAAAATGAGTCCCACAGCAGGTATGCAATTGGCATATCTCACTGCAGTGAGAAAAAAATCTCCTTTTTCCTGTCAAATCTTGCTCTTTCTGTATGTTAAATTTAAACTGCTTAACTCTGTAGTTATAATTAATTGTGGTTATAATTTAAATTATCTTTATCACTGAAAATGCTGAAGATTGTTTTCACAGATATTGAAGAGAAATATCTGCACATTTTCTTTTCAGAATAATTGATGAAAATATTTTATTGAATTTTAGAGGAATATTTGATACAATAATATGTTGTTCTACATTATGAATTCAAAAATGTATCTTTTTCAGATCTATGTATAGTATGAATTTTATATGTTTGCATAAACACAGGAGAACTTCTGTCAGGATATGCACTGTAAAACTTTCAATTTTTTTGAAGACAAAATTATTCATTAAATTTTTCATTTGTAACTTTTTGTAATTTTTAAAAATAAATGTTCTTTATTTTTCCACATAGTTACTATTATTGCTTACATTTCGAGTGATACACCATTTTAAGGCATTTAATTTGTATCCTATGAGAAAAATTATTTCATCTATAAGCCAAACTATGTAAGTAGTACGCATAACATTAATCATTTGGAAGTTTAGAACATTGCATATTAGAACATTGCAACATGGTTACAAAAATACCTCGTTAACATAGCAGGAATAGACAAAAATCATGCTGATTTTCTAGCTTATATAGAAATGGAATATTTGAAAGTATTTTTACAAAAATAGTAATAATTGATTTTGCATATTTTTGCCTTTTTCATTAGTTCTGCAAGTATTATTGCACATTTTGATTCTTTAGGTCAACTTTAATTAAAAATAACAAATGAGAGAGCAAATAGAAATATGACTACAAAAGTTTTCAAGTGACTCAGAACTGAGACACAATAGCAGACTCCTGTCTCCTACCTAAGTCAATATAATACCGCGTTGTACTCTTGGGGATTGTGTAATGTTATTTGGCACAACATGTCCTTAAAATATAGCTTTAAGATATTTCAATACATTTTTAAACAAATAAAACATTTAACAAACTTTGAAATAGAGTGTTTTAAAGCCTTACTTACAATCAATGAGACCTTCAGCATTTTTTTAAAGTACACATTGATAAATTGTACAAGACTAAAACATAACTGGAGCTTCTGGGATTTTTTTGTTGTTGTTGTTGTTATTATTGTTATTCTATAAAGTTGAAACAAAGCTCTTTAATTTATTAGACTTCAGCAGTTTTCATTTGGGATCTATATTGCTAAAATGGCATATTTCTCCAATAAAGATGGTTTCATGTGAAAATCATTTTTCCTACAACTTGATACTTTTGTCAACGAGACAAAAGCGTTTTGGCATTAGTGAAAATATCTTTGTGTCAGACAGTATTTTTCTTTCCTTACAAAATAAACAAATCAAATTGCAAATGTTGCATTTACTTTAACACATAGACAATATTCCTTTTAAAAATCCTTTGTAATAATAGATTATGACTCTGAAAGAAAAAAAAAATGGCTTTCATTCTATTTCTAGTCTTCTCATGTTCTCAGCTGTGCCTGAGGGGTTTTTCAGAATCACTGGCCAACTTAACAAGGAAAGAAAGGTTGAGCCCTGTGGTAGGAAACCAATCCACATGGTCACAATTGTGGTGTATATACTTGCCAGGGGTTTGAATGGGCATGTTTATTTTTATTTTTATTTATTTATTTATTTATTTATTTATTAGGTTTTTTTTGAGACAGGGTCTTGCTTTGTAGTTCAGGCTGGCTCTGAGCTCAGCCTCGAACTCACATCACAGCAATCCTCCTGCCTCTGCCTCCCGAGTGCTGGGATTACAGGTGTGAGCTACCACGCCCGGCACTGTGGTATGTGGTAATGATTGCTGCTGGGCGTGAGTCTCCACGCCCAGTATTATTCTGTGGTTACTGGGGATCAAACTCCGGTCCTTGTGATTGCAAGACAGGTGCTGGAACCACTGAGCTATATCCCCCACCCAGAATGGGTGTGTTTGATAATGACATGCTTTATTGTGTTCATTAGTATGAACATACTTAAAATTCTAAATCAGTTGACACATATTTTATCTTAGCCTGTTTTATGTTGCCATCACCAAATACTGTGTTTGAAGTAACTTATGGAGAAGATGATTGCTAGGAGTGTAAAGACTGAAATGTATAAAATGAAGGTGATGGCATCTGATGCGGTCTAACCTCTGCTTTATCCCAAAGTGAAGGTGGGGAACTGAGATAGGGAAAGAGAGACTGAGAGATCGAACTGATAGTCTCCAGATCTTTTACAATTTGGCATGAATCCACTCAGGAAGGTGAATGGTATGAATCCACTCAGTCCTTAGGGACTGAGCACCTGCATCAGACCCCATTGTCCAACCCTGCTGATTGTGGATTCAGTTTTCAAAAATAATTTTGGGGAGACATATTTGAATTGTGTCAATTATATGTGCATATAACAACAGTCTTCTTCAAATTAATTCAACATATACCATCAATTTCTATGTCACATTTATTAATGAAGCTTGGAACACATTTTAACTGTGCTGATAATTACAACTACAATGATTCACAAAATAATTATGACACACTCAATTCACACTGCAACAAATAAGATTACAGTACCCATAGCAAAAGGTCAAGTTGTTGGAGTTTATATGTAAAGATTTCCCTCATTCACTCAAATTTTAGTTACTGTATGTTTTTAATGCTGAGCATATGATGTCTATGACTTGCAGAATTAGCAAAACATTTAAATTAATATAGTAAGTTGTGCAATTTATTTCAGCAGTTTTTTAAAAAATCATCTTGAAACCATGGAAACATATTAACAATGTAGATTCTGGGGCTCCAGATAGCACGTACTGTACCAGAACATCTGAAAAGTGGTCTGGTCATGTGTTTAATCAAGAATCTAATTTATGATGTGTAGTCTTATTGTACCAATAAAGATAAAAATTAATTTAAAAAAAGAAGCTAATGATTCTGATGTAAACAACTTTCTGAAACTTTGTCCTATTCATCCACTGAATTTGTCATTCATGAATAAAAAATACATGAATGTCCATTTAGGTCATGAAATAATTGACTTTTTTGTACATGTCACTTAAAAAGTTGTAGACACTTTCCAATTTCAAGTAGTTCTATGTTGTTGATGTTGCTGTTGCTCTTGTTTTGTTTTGTTTTGTTTGGAGGTATTGTTGGAACTCAGGGCTTTGTGCTTGTAAGGCAGGTACGGTGCTACGGAGCTACATCCCTGTCCTTTACTTCAACCTATTTGCAATGTACAGTGGTACTAATTTCTCCTTGCATATCAGATCATTTTTAACTTTTTCATCTGTGCATAGCTTAAGGCATTTACATTGCTTCTAGGTTTGTCTTCTTTTTAAAAGTTTCCTCTAATGATTAATATTATAAATTTCTCCCCAAAATGCATGAACAATTTTCTACTACTTTTAAGTGTTCCAGTAAAATCTGGAAATCTTCATAGATGCTTTAGATCAAGTTATCTTTCAGTTGTCAGTTTCTAGAGTTCAGTCCTTATTTGTGCTGCCCTCTCCTTTCTGGCTGGAGTACTTCGTTGTTTGAGGAGAGACAGGTGCCAAGAACACACCTGCCTAAGGCTGCTGTCATTTTACCTGCTGAAGAATGAAGCCATTTGTACTTTTAGAGTTCAGGATTTTATTTTTCTTCCTATACATTTTCAATCAAATAAGTATATTCAGAGATTAAAACTATTTCTTTTTGAAAATGTGAAGCAGCCAAAACAGAAATGGATTTGAAATCAGAATCTTGATCAAAGTCTGGCTCAGACAAAGATGAATAATATTGCCTCAGGGAAGTCAATTAACATTTGTGGGTCTTGGTTTCTTCGTGTGTAATGTGAATAATCATTTTCGACTTTCAAGTTGTCGTGAAGTTTTAGACTTAAATTTAGATGAATGATATAACTCCAGACATCAGAGATGTCCCTTGCATAGAATTAAGAACTGGTCACTCTGTGCATGTAAATTTGTGACAAAGGCTAGAAAATTACAGAAGAATCCCTTAGGCTATATTCCACCATAAACAAACACTTCATTTCACATTAGTTACTAAATAATAGGCTATTTTCACACAAACTTAATTAAAAAGATTATTTGGTATATAGATATCTAAAAACTAAGAAACACCTTTGTAGTGTAAATTATTGCAACTTTTGTGCATATGCTCTATATACAAATTGTCAAATATAAGGTTGAGAGTGAATCTCATAATAAAAAAAATCATTGAGTAGTTATCATAAAGTATTTATTGCACTCTGTTGAACTTTAAAATACACCCACAAACAGCTAATATTTTTATCTCCTTTACAGATTAGAAAATTAAAGCACAGGAATAAAACAACTAGGACTACACTAATAATTGCCATCCAGGATTGAAATGTTGGTAAGTCGTTCCTTACCTAAAGTGCTTTGCTTCTTTCACCAGTGACAAACACCAAGATTATGAAGAGTGACACTGTCATGACTTATAAATACAGAAAAAATAAAGCCATTGTTGTAGCACCTAATCATAATCTCTTACAATAAACCATGCAAAAATGCAAACACGCATGTACAACAAATTCTATCAGGAGTATGACAACACTGAGGTTTGAGGGGCCGACTTGAGATCAGAGGATATATTTTTATTTCTTTAAGTAGTTCCACACCAATTCCTGAGTGATAATTGCTAGATTAAAGTAATAATATTTTGTAAGAAAAAGCAGGGAGATATAAAACTAATAACACTCAAGTGGATTTAGATAGCTGTGCCTGGGTTATTTTTTCAGAGAACAGAAGCTGAAGTCCTTTGCCAATCTTTTATCTAGACTTTGGAAACAGCTGTTTTGAGACATTTTTTATATAATTTGGCTTACTATTGGAGAACCTGAAATAATTTAGAGAATAAAACTTAAGTTTTTGTTAGACTATTGGCTCAAGGTAGAACGAACAGGAGATGTGCTGATTTTCTTCCAAACTGTCTAATCTATTTTCTCCGGAAAGGAAACTAGACAAAGAAATGGGATGACTGCCTTGTCAGAAGCTATAAATGGACTGTTTGGCTGCAGTTCCTTCTTTTGAAATCTCTTAGGAATCTTCTAACAGAGAGCAAGACACAGATAAACCCAAATAAAAAGTAACTTAATGATTGACTTTTTTTTTTTCCAAATTTACTTTCTGCACTAACTTTTACTTTTCTTATGCTGTGTCAACTCTGACACCAATGTCTTTTCTTATGGACATATCTCTACATTAGCACTTCAAGATCTGTGGCATGCTAAAGCTTTACGTTAATTTATGAGTCTGAGCACTCTTTGGAAACTGCTATCATTTCCAAACCTTTTTTAAATGCCTGGGTGACATTTTCCAGGAGAAGACTGACATTGGAATCAGGATGATTGATTCGGGGGAGGGAATAGACATGGTATTACATTTCAAACTGCTTTAGAAAAGGAACAGACAATTTTAAAAACAGTGTGGTAGAAAGACAGGAAGCTCAAGAGCTGTGTCCCACTTTATATCCACAACTTAACAGGTGAGCCACATTATATTTAATGTCTTTTCATGTAATGATACATAGAGAATCAAAAGAAAATTTGAAAATGTGGAGAGATAGAACAAATAAACCATATTTTTCATGTCAAAGTAGCTGACTGTACTGTAAATGAAAGACAAACTAAATCTTGGCAAATACTTACAATTCACATTTATTTTTATTTCTTTCAGTATATTTCTCACCACTTGTCTATACTGACTGATTCTTTGAAAATATCCCATTTCTGCCCCATTTGTGATAATGGTGACACACTCAGAATAAAGGTTTGGCATCTTTCAGGTTGTTTGTAGCTTCTGATCATTAACATTTGCCTCTTGGACTATCATGTGAGAAAGCAAGCCCCCATCTTTCTTTAACTAGGCCCTCAGGGTCTTTGTATTTGGGCAGCCTTATAAGATTTACAGCAGGGTCCTTTGGCATAACAGGACTTGGCTGTGACTCAAGATGGATTTGCCTCACAACAAAATAGCTTTTGGAGTGTGGTAAGAGGATTTCAAAGCATTTTTGGAAACACTTCTTTATTTTTTATCTTGCTTTCAGTTTTGTAAACTCAGACATGATACGTTTAATGCCATCTGGCCGTACATATTTTTCCATGCATGTTCATTCATGTGATACAACATATGTCCTATTTTGCATGTCTAATAATGAAAAATCAGTGTTATAATCTAAATTATTTTCCCCCACTTCTTGAGCTGCTTGTCCTATCCTGTTTTAATCTGAATAGATGACTTGTGAGGTTCTCAGATACTTTGATGCCAACTGCATGGGAATGATTCATTTCTGAGACTGTGAAGCAACTCCAGGCTGGAAGGTTTATTTCTACAAAATCGCCTATAGTTCAAAGGCCACCTATGGATAGGGTTGTTGGATGACGCCAATCCTGGCCATTGATACAACTGAAGGGTTTCCACCTCCCTCACCCATGTAATGTTTTCTATTTCACTAGCAGTATTCACAACAAA
>PVIR01046790.1:0-10104 GCA_004026965.1 Petromus typicus
GGATTACAGGCGTGAGCCACCACGCCCGGCAAATCCACCCCAGGCCCTTGTGCTTGCAAGGCAGGCGCCAGAACCACTGAGCTAACTCCCCGGCCCAGCATTCAGGTTCTTATAGACTGCAAGGAAATGTCCTCTCTTGGCTCCCCTCACGAGTCCACAGCAGGCCTGAGCATCACACAGTTGCTAAGAGTGGTGGATACTTACTGCTTCACTACGCAGAGGCTACTGTAGGAATATAGGCGAGAAGTACTGGCAGCCTGCACCGTGATGCCAACAACAGAGGTGGTGAGAAGCAGATACATTTTGTGACAGGTATCACTAAAAGAACTCTTTAACAGACTGGCTTTGAATAAGAAAAGAGGAAAGTCGAGGGTGACTTCTAGGTTTTGGGCCTTTGTCCTTTCACATGCTTTTCGAGCCCCTTCCTAGCAACAGAGTGGATCAGGGGAAGCTTCTAAAAGTCTATTTGAGGGCAGGGGATTTAGCTCAGTGGTTCTGGCGCCTGTCTTGCAAGTACAAGGACCAGGTTCGATCCTTGGTAACCACATCTAATACTGGGCGTGGAGACTCATGCCCAGCAGCAATCAGTACCACATACCACAGTGCCGGGCGTGGTGGCTCACGCCTGTCATCCCAGCACTCGGGAGGCAGAGGCAGGAGGATTGCTGTGATGTGAGTTGGAGGCTGAGCTCAGGGCCAGTCTGAACCACAAAGCAAGATCCTGTCTCAATCAATCAATCAATCAATAAAAGTCTGTTTGAGTCATGTTAAGTGGGAGAGACTGATGAGATTAGAAATGGAGGCGCCAAGTGAATTTATGTGTTTGGTATTTTAGATAAAGCTGGATAAAGTGATGAGTATGTAGGTGGTGATCAAAGCCATGAGTCAGCGACGCTATGAAGAGCAGAGGCACTTCCGGAGCTATGAGAACCAAGTCTGGGGCATGTAGACAATTAGACTTGGCAGACAAGGAGAAGAGGACAGAAAGAGATGGAGGGAAGTGACCCAGCAGAGAAGGCAGAGGACCGGCGGGGTGCGGCCTCCCGGAGGACTACAGGCAATGCTGCTCCCGCAGGGAAACACTGAGTGGTAACGTTAAGTGTGTCGCCCTTGGGAGACGAGGACACGACAGGTCACGGTCTTTTTCGAGGAGAACGTGCATTTCACGTTCCTCTGGAAAAGGTTTCCAGAGAGAGAACAGGATGTGGTGAAACGGTGGGGAAGTCAAGGCAAACTGGGGTGGGGCTGGTGTCATTTATGTGCTTCGAGAAGAGCTGCAGTAGCTCAGGATGCTCATGGGAACGGTCGAGAAAAGAAGATAAATGGTGGGTAGAGAGAAAGAGCCGCTGCAGGTGCAGACTTCGAGGTGATAAGAAAGCATGCGATCTAGAGTCCACGCGTCCATCAGTGTACGACTGGACAAAGAAAACGTGCTGTCCACACAGTGGGACACTCTTCAGCTATCAGTTTAAAACCCTGTCACATGCAACAGCCTGGGGCAACTGGAGATCAATGCGCTCCATAAAATGAAAGACAGTACTCCATGACCTCGTCGAGGATTTGAAGGGAGAAGAAAAACCTGACACAGTCACCGCAAGAGAGCGGCAGGGCACACGTAGGACTGTGGGCAGTTGGGAGGCTCCTGCGGGTCTGTGCGGCCCCGTGGAGGAAGGAGATGACATGAGAACGGTGATGAAGAGCAGAGAGTCTATGGACCAGCAGTTCAGGGAGGCCGAGGGAAATGAGCTAAGCAAAGCAAGGGAAGGGAGTGACTCCGTGTCCCCACCATGGCCATTCATGACTAAAGTGGGCTGTGGAAAAGCAGGAAGCTGATCCAAAAATAAAATGACTAAGCTTTTAAAACTGATCATGCTAAAAGACAGACTGCCATTAACTTCCCTCCAAATATTCTCCCCGCTTTCACACACACTCCCCCCGTCATTCTTGCGCCTTCTGAAGCAGCTCTGGAGGTCTTTTGTATCTTCAGCTTGCCATCGTAATCACCCAGATGCCCTGAATCAATTCAAAATATGGACCTTTCGTGGCCATTTTGAGTTCGGGGAAGAGTCAGTTGTGGCACGGTGCCGAACCCAGTGAATAAAACGGAAGACGGTACACCCTAATTGTTTTCCATTTTTATCTTTTATTAGTATCCTCGTGTTTTAACAAGCCTGCCTTGGTGCAGGAGGGCACGCGGCAGCAGCATTCACCATGTTCTTGATCACATCTGACGAAGACACGTATGAGAGCAAACGTCTAGGACTACTTCGGAAAGCGGCAAGAGCAAGGGGATGACTGTGTTCAAAGGGCGTGTTTCAAGGGGATGTGAGTGTGAGTGTAATCATTCTTTTATTCTAACGTTCACTGTATATTCTGACCATACTTTGTATTTGAATCAAAGGCCCACAGAAGTGAGCAGGTCCTCTGTCCCAGCAGCTGTCCGCACCGCCCACACAGAAAGCCCGTCTGCAGATGCTGTATGTTAATTCTTGAGTTCCACTCGACAGATTCTGACTTAATTGGTTTCCTATGGGACTTGGGGGACTCCAGCATTGAGCAAGACAGAGAACTACTGATGTGAAAGTCACTAAAAACAGCAGGAGCTTGATGGGGAGACAGGTGACGTCATCACCGGAAGGTGTGACCCGGAAGTCTGCGGGGGGCGGGGTGAGAGGTAACATCCGGTGACCACGGAGGAAAGTGCCCAGGGGCCTAAGCGTGGGCCCTGTGACCCTCCTCCAGGCCCCAGATGTAGACCTGGGAGGAAAACCTGGTCCACTGGAGAATACAGGAAGATGCATCATTACTGCCCACATATAAATATTAATACTATTCACATCAACTTTTAATTAAAAGTGTGAATAATAACAAATTCACAGTAATCGACAGATTTATTTCATTAAATTAAGAGAAATTTATTCATATTTGTGAGTTTATTAATAATTGTCTAAATTTTAACATGGAAATCTTACAAAAACCCCATTCCTGGTGCAATATATACACATTTATCATTGCCATACCACAAATTAGGTGTATTATAATTTTTATGCCATTTTAATGTTTTCTTTAAGGAACTGGATATAATATGACAACACTGATCTGCTAAATCAACGCCTTTCTTTGCATTACTTTAGCCAAAGTTCCCCTGAGAGGCAGAATAAACTGCCCGGTTGTGCGGCTGTGCAGTATGAGCCTGTGGTTCAGGCCAGTAGGAGTAATCAAATAAATTCAAATCAGAGCCACCGAGCAGCAAGACATATGAATCCAGCCCCACGAACCTTAGAAAAATAATCCACAACTATGGTGTAAGCACTCAGACACCCCAGATATTGATTTACAGCTAATATGTACTAAGTGTAACAGTTCTATCTCTGCTCATGGTGGCAAAAATCAACAGTAATTTTACAGAGTTGCCTAAGTACCAGAAGATTAACAAAGCTTTATGGTTATAAAACTAAAGATAAGGCCAGGGATTTAGCTCAGTGGTTCCGGCACCTGCCTTACAAGTGCAAGGGCCTGGGTGCGATCCCCAGTAACCACACACAACAATGCCGGGCGTGGAGACTCACACCCACCAGCCATCAGAACCACAAACCACACTGCCAGGAGTCGTGGCTCATGCCTGTAATCCTAGCACTCAGGAGGCAGAGGGAGAAGGATCGCTGTGAGTTTGAGGCTGAGCTCTGGGCTGGCCTGAACTACAAAAAAGTGAGACCTCACCTCGGAAGAAAAAAAAAAATACAGGGTTTGGCACTGGAAGAATGCAAGAGGAATGCTAAAACCTTAAATTCTATGCTATGAGAGAGCAGCAGTAGAGAAGATTCTATTGGGGAATTGGAGTTTTGTTGGAATGAGGTTAAGAAAAAAACTGATGAAAAGTATAAGATAAAAGAAATAAATTATATAGTGAGTAAAAATAGATAAAAATAAAGGGAGAAAATTTAAAAATTAAAAAGAAAGGAGATAAGAAGCAAGGAAGATGGGCAAAGGAAAATTCCTCAAGCCCTAATAAACTAGTGAAGAAGAAAAATAAAATGAAGAACAAAAAATAATCCACACACACGTAAGAAAACACAAAAAAGAAAAACTTACAAAGAAACTTCTCTGTGATTTTGGACATGTGGTTTTCTCTGAGGATCTCCAATCTGAAGGCATTTTCCAAGTCCGGACCTGTCCCTGCTCACCCAGCTGGCAGACAGAGAAGGCGGGCAGGCCCAGACCCATCTGGACGCAGGCATCAGCAGGCAGTAGGATTGGGGGAGGGCGCCAATTCTTCAACTTTCAAGTCCAGAGCAACTCAGGTGGAGCCTGGCCTCTGGCCATGGGGCGCTGCCTCTGTCTCTTAGTTTAAATCTTCAGGGCATCTCCTGCCAGCCTGACTGTGGTTTCTGGGTCACAGCTGTCTCCTACAGCTGTCTTTGTGGGACGTAACACTGGAAGCCCTGGACTGAAGCCAACCAGGAGCAGCTCGCCCCTCCTCCTTCCCATTCCCCTCCCCCACCGCACCCCCAATAACCTGACAATAACCTCTGAGCCATGACCTGAAAGATGAATAAGCCTAAGCCAGTCGAAAAAGAGAATGAGGACTACGATGCTCACTCCAGGATGGTAGAATTAGAGATGAACAGTGCCGAGTGCTGGGGAAAGTGTGAAATATGTCGGGCTCTCATCCCACGTTGGTGGGAGCCTTAATTCACATTTCAGAAGCTGGTTTATAAATTTCATACAAGGTGAGACCCATCACCCGACAATTTCACCCCTGCATTTATACCCCCACACCTACTGCGTGAAAAAAGAAAGCTAGAAGTTGGGAAAGAGTGTAGCCCATTTTCGAGTCTGTACACCTGGTCACCTGGAGGAGCGTGAAAGTGGACTATGCACGATCAGCGCTGGAGGTGAGTGGGGCCCAGGTCCAGAGAAAGCCCTGCTTCCTCGGTCCAAATCTGAGGTTTCCCCATAGCCTTTACTAGGAAATCGCAACTGCTGGACTTCCAAGCTTAGAGCTTGCAGCCAGCACAGGTGCATGGACACATTCTGCTGAGATTCTACCAACGCACACATGAAAATGATGGTGAGATTTAGGGTCAGCAGCTTGAAGAGAAAAACACCTGGAGCCAGTGACGGAGACTGCAGGGAGGGATGCGGATCCATGTGCTTTGCATTTGTCAAACAGAGGCTCCAGCCCTGCAGAGAGAAGAGGGGTGGACGGGAGGGAGAATGGCCCTATGAGGGAGACAGGGTGTTCCCCAGGAAGCTGAGGAGTCTCTGTCTCGTTCCATTAGCAGGTGCCCTTTACACAGAGCGTAAAAACCCAAACAACATCTCCCCGACAGTGACTCTCTGCTCCGACTGGCTTGTCTTTTTGTAATGTTCAAGTGGCACCACAGCACTTTTAATTAACAAATTGTGTCTCTGTCCCACTGTACATTGATTTAACTGTTCAGTGCACCGACCAGGTAGGTGCCTTCAGGGAAGGAAGAGGATTTGAAGAGAATGGGAAGGGGGCAGGAGAAGCTGCTAGAAGGTGTCAAACAAGCAGGCGCAGGCTTGTTAGTCACCTTGAACGCATAAATTTTTAAAATTAATTTCACTGATGGTTCATTTCTCATTAATGTTTTCCTAGCCGTAAAAAAAAAAAGTAATACTTAATTCCTCTGCACCTCAGGCACAAGACACATTCTCAGAGAGAGGGCAGACTCAAGGACCATTCCAGGGAGAGGAGGGGCACTGGAAAGGCAGGTGGCCCAAGGGAAAACAGGACCTTGAGGTTTCCACAGAATCCCCCATCAGATCACCTGCTAGGTGATCACAGCCGAGGGTGAATCACTAGCCCTCTGGTCCTTAGTCCTCCCTGTCAAGGAAAAGAAAAAACACACATGGGACTGGAATAAATGTGAAATAAAACAAAGGGGAAGGGTTGACTCAGTGGCACATGGCTGGTCCACCATCCACAAGGCTATGGGTTCCACTCCCACAACGCCAAATGAAAAATCAACTGAAAACAGCCTGCAACCTTGCTGTCAATACTCTGGTCCCCACAGAAACAAAAACATCATCATAGGCAACTGGAAAGGGCTAGACAAGTCTGACGCAAGAGGACCTCAAATTCGGGCCCAACCTGGGCAACTTAGCAAGAATCTGTCTTAAGGAAAAATTAAAAAGACTCGGGATGTGGCTCAGGGCAAAGACCTGATTAGCCACAGAATTTTTTTTAAAAAAAGAAAAGAATCTAAGAAGGCCTCCAATTGGAGTGAAAAGTGGGTTTGTGGGCGACTGCGGCCTCATCGCTGAGAGACCCACCTGTTCTCTGCAGCTTCACCTCAATTTAGCCCTGTGCTGAATCATCGTGCAGACGCACATACCCGTCATGCACAGCGCGGCCGCGGGGGAAACTGGGAGTCTTCTGCTGATTGGAGTTTGGCGCTTTCGATCAAGCGCGCTCTTAGTCTGCTTTTGGACTGTGCTCCAGTGTCAGACAAAGGCCTAGACGTGGAGCACCTGTCCCAGGGTGTTTTTCCTGAAAAACACTCTTAACCCAGCCCATTGGGACAAGAACGCCTTGACTGATAATTAAGGATTTAGCAGCCAGATGAGACAACAGCTCTTAGGTTAATTACCAGAGTATTTAACGTTACTTTCAGTCCTAGATGGGTTGAATCTTCAGATTCTGTTTTGGAAGACATGAGGGGTCAACTGTGAATGCATTCGGCAAGATTAAAGAAATGAGATTTGAAAAAGATACTTGGATCTTCACACAAAAAGATTCCTTGTTTTAAACCCGGGGTTACTTTCTTGAATAACAGATCTCTGAGGCCGACTTCAGATGACCAAGTGGAAAGAGCAGCAGATAATGTTCTGATGTGTAGTAGATCATAGGCTGCAGAGCTCTGCTAGGTGCAGACTCTGCAGCTGAGCTGCGCCGGCTGAGCAGACCTTTCGCGGCTGCCCTCTGCGTGCCGGCCTGTAGAACTGCGCTGGTCGGTGCTCAAGGCAGTCTAGAAGACTCCCCTTCTTATGGGGCGGTAGGCCCTGGAAAACCAGGCTTACTAAAGATGCATTTCTTTGCCCGCTGTCTTGGTTCTAATCAATGCACCTGGCGGCAGCTTAGCACACCTCCAGGTGGAGGCCAGCTGTCCCCTCTGCCTCGGGTACTTGAAAAGCCCAGTGATGATCTGCTGTGGGCACAACTTCTGCCTCTCCTGAATCAGTGAGTCCTGGAAGGATCTCAGAGGCAGTTTCCCTGGCCCTTCTTGCCATTATCTCTATCCACACAGAAAATTCCAGAATAATTTCCAAGTAGGTTATCTGATGGAAGTGGCTAAGCGGCTGCCGCTGGGAAGAAGCAAGAGGGCAGGAAGAGAACCTTATGTGTGAGAAGCACAAAGAGATTCTGACTGTTTTCTGCCAGAAGGACCTAGAGGTTTTGTGTCCACAGGGCAGTTTCTCTGCCCATCACTAGCAGCGCTGTGTCAGGCCCACAGAGGAGGCTGCTGTCTACCGTAGGAATCTTGTAGAATGTCTCATGGAGCTCTGCAAGGACAGGAGAACACACTGAAAAAGTGATTGCAAGGAAAGTCAGTGGAACCAAAGGTACAGGTCAAACATAGGAAAGAAGAAATAAGGTCTGAATTCGAACAGTTTATGCTGTTCGATGAAGCATAAACTTCAAGATGAAGAGGGCGATTTTAGCAAAAGTAAACAAAAACCTCACAGACATTTCAAATCATGCCTCTGCCTTAAAATCTCTATTAAAAGAGACAGAGAGCAAATTCATAAAGTCAGAAGTTGAACTGCTGATAAGGGTTAAGAATATCTACCACAGTTATCAGTTTTAAATGTCCTGAAGTTTTGTCATTCCAGTTCAAAGATGACAGTTGCCAGCTTCCTCCACAGTATTCTGGACCAGACAAAATTGTCAAGCAATTTCAAGTAGATGTATTTCTAGATCCTGGAACAGCCATCGTAAACTTATTATCTCAGAATAAGACAGGAAAACGGTTCACTATGGAAATAGGCAAAAATTACCTCATAGCCCAAGGAAGTTTTATACCTGGCCAGCTGTACTGGGTTCCAAGGGGTAAAGCTCCGGCGGGCAGTACTGGGAGGTGGAGGGGAAGGGGAAGTCCAAGTGGATCCTGGGCGTCTCTAACAAGTCCCTTCCCAGAAGAAAGAAGAACCAGGGTCAGCCCTGAAAAGGAATGAAGGAAGAATGCGGGGAATTGGGCGCTGTAGTTATACTAGTTATATCACATTTGGTCCTGAGAAGATTAATCTTTTGCCAAAAGTAACAGCCAGTAATGCTGGCATTTTTTTTAGACACTGAAATGAGGTTTCCTTCTACAATGTGAATGATAGAGTTCTTCTGTGCATGTTTAATGACTACTTTGAAGGAGCACTTTGACCCGAACGAAGTCACGACCCCTTAGAACCTGCACCACACCAGATTCTGAAAGATGAGGTATTAGAAATCTCTTTTTTTATTGTTGTCATTGTTTTTTCCAGTTAGGGGACATGATTGAACCAGTTATCAAGCAATTTCAAATAGATGTAATTGATGGATTGTTTTCCAGTTTTTCCTATGAATAATTTTGAGTTTCAGAAGGTTTTTTAAAAATGTAATTATAGTATATAGGGAATGGGGTGGTAGGGTAGGTAAGGCTATGGGAAAAAATGAGAATTGTTGTGTCATCTACTGGTACAAATTCTCATTGTTGAGTGCAATCATGGTGTGTATATGTAATGTACCAATAAAGATTTCAATTTTTTTAAATGTAATTTCTTTTGAGACAGGGTCTCACTTTGTAGTTCAGGCTGGCCCTGAGCTCAGCTTCAAACTCACATCACAGCAGTCCTCCTGCCTCTGCCTCCCGAGTGCTGGGATGACAGGCGTGAGCCACCACGCCCGGCACTGTGGTATGTGGTACTGGTTGCTGCTGGGCGTGAGTCTCCACACCCAGTATTGTTATGTGGTTACCGGGGAATCAAACCGGGCCCTTGCGCTTGCAAGACAGGCGCCGGAACCACTGAGCTAACTCCCCAGCCCCCCATCTCTTCTTCTTTCTCTTCCTCTTTCTGTGATTCAGGGGGTCAAAGCCAAAGCATATGTACTTGTGAGGGAATCTCACCACCACTGAGTCACATCCCCAGCTCATCCAGCTAGTCTTCTGGAAGCAGTTTGCATTCTCTTTGCAGGGGTTCATGGGTAAAGGCAAACTCATTTTATGGCTCCCTATGGTGCCAAGGCTTAATCCTGAGGCCCCATACACACTAGACAGTACTCTTAACATAAGTCATATCCCAAATCCTCATGTCTTCTTTTTTTTTTTTTTTTTTTTTGAGACAGGGTCTCGCTTTGCGGTTCAGGCTGGCCCTGAGCTCAGCCTCAAACTCACATCACAGCAATCCTCCTGCCTCTGCCTCCCGAGTGCTGGGATGACAGGCGTGAGCCACCATGCCCAGCACTGTGGTATGTGGTACTGATTGCCGCTGGGCGTGAGTCTCCACACCCAGTATTGTTATGTGGTTACAGAGGAATCAAACCTGGGTCCTTGTGCTTGCAAGACAGGCGCTGGAACCACTGAACTAAATCTCCGGCCCCCAAAAATGTAATTATAGAGCTTGTTTGTAGATAAATCAAGAAGGTCCTACTAGAAGTGCTTAGATAAAATGTTTGGGAAGTGTATTGCATAACCAAATGTGTTATTCAAGTAAATGCCAATAAAACTATTCTTTTTTTTTTTTTTTCCAAAAAAAGGTAGGGAGGGGATTCATTTAATAAAAGTGATGACCTCATACATACTAGTTAAAATTTGTGTCTCTGTATGTTTAATTTGGGCAAATAATAAAAACTGGCTCTGAACTGGGCATACTGACACACACCTATAATCCCAGCACTCGGAAGGCTGAGGCAGAAGCTGAAAGTTCAAGAGTAGCCTGGACTGGGCTGGGGAGTTAGCTCAGTGGTTCCGGGCGCCTGTCTTGCAAGCACAAGGACCCATGTTCAATCCCCGGTAACCACATAACAATACTGGGTGTGGAGACTCACCCCAGCGGCAACCAATACCACATACCAGTGCCAGGCGTGGTGGCTCACGCCTGTCATCC
>PVIR01046791.1:0-10103 GCA_004026965.1 Petromus typicus
TAAAAATGAAAGGTGCTAACCTTGTGTTTGCAGCTTCCTCTGGATTTTTATCACAGGGTTTTTGAGTTGGAACAAATGCTTTTATATGTTCCAGAGACATCTGGGACTCAGAGATATGAAGAGATGGCCGGGCTGCGTTGTACAGATACCATCCCAGCTGAAGACTGGAGCCCTGAGCCAGGGCTCTGGCTTCTTTCTTTTGCTTGCATAATGCAATTTAAATCCCTTGTTAATTTCCAGGTCGAGTTTCATTCATGAGGATAATCTTTAATTGATGTTAAATATAGGGATCAAGTTAAGTGCATTATTTCTTTTTTACAAAGTGCTAATTGTTCGTGTTCTCATAAATTATTTTCTCCTCTCATGTAGCAGGTTTTATGAAAGAACTTTTCAGCCAGTGCTTTTAACCTCATTGTATGAATATTATCGTGTAATCAGCAGGTCGTTGGGATCCTTCCTGTGCTGATGATCTCCCCATCACCCTTCAGAGCAGTAAGGAGAAGAAAAATGAGCTGGTTTGGCATGCGTGTATCTATGGACAGGCTTGCAGACATTAAAAAATATTTATATCCAAACACTTTAAACTTCATGTTCATGGTCTCAGCTGTTTCTGTTCTTACTAAAACCCTTCGGAGTTCAGCTTGAAACAAATCTTTAAAACTTAAAATAAATTGTGATAAAAATATATATCATAAAAATGACCACGTACACCAGTTTTGAATGTATAGCTCAGAAGAAGTAAGCTGTGCAACCAGCTCTGGCAAAACTGAAACTCTGTACTCATTAAGTAGCAATGACTGGGACTGGGATTTAGCTCAGTGGTTCCAGCGCTTGCCTGGCAACTGCAGGGTTCTGTGTTTGATCCCCAGTACCACCAAACAAAACAAAAAAACCCCAACAATGACCAATTCTACCTCCTTCTAAGTCCCAGACAAACACCCTTTCTGTTGATGGAGCTGACTCTTCTAGAATGAAGTTAAAACTCGGGGTACCTCAGTACATATTTGTCTCTTTTTTTTCTTGAGATGGTATTTTTGCTGTGTTGTGCAGGATGGTCTCCGACTTCTAGGCTCAGATCAGCTTTTCTGAGCTTCTGGAGTAGCTGGGACTTTGTGCCAGCCGGTATTTATCTTTTTGTGCATAGCTTATTTCATTTAGTGTAATGCCCTTCAGTTTTATCCATGTGTTATGATTGGGATCTAAAATGTGCCCAGATGTCTCGTGTGTTCAGAGGCTGGGGCTTTGGGAGGGTGACTGGATCACGGGAATGTTGTTTCCTGCGCTGCTTTCCAGCTCCAGACCCTTCTACCACGATGTTTCTCCCTTGGAGTTTCGTGCCTCTGAACTGAGTCCCCTGAAACTTTAAGCCAAACTAAACCTCTCCTTGTCCACATCGTGTGTATCAGGTAGTGTGTCCTAATGATGGGAAAGTTGAGTACTATACCACGTTGTAGTGTACAACAAAGTCTCCTTTTTTTTGGTACCAGGGATCCAACTCAGGACCTCACACTGCTGCTGAGCTACATCCCCAGCCCATCCTTCTTTTAAAAGACTGTGTAATAATCCATTATATGTACATATCACATCTGTTTATCTGTTCATCCGAGTATAAACACTTACGTTAATTTTTTTTTAAGGTTTTTTTTTTTTTGGAGAAAGGGTCTCGCTTTGTAGTTCAGGCTGGCCTGAGCTCAGCCTCAAACTCACATCACAGCAATCTTCCTGCCTCTGCCTGCCAAGTGCTGGGATTACAGGCGTGAGCCACCACACCTGGCACTGTACTATGTGGTACTGGTTGCTGCTGGGCATGAGTCTCCATGCCCAGTATTGTATATGGTTAAATGGGGATCGAACCCGCGTCCTTGTGCTTGCAAGACAGGCGCCGGAACCACTGAGCCAAATCCCCGGCCGTGACATTTATGTTAATTTTATCTTTTATGAATAATCTCCTATGAACATAGATATAGAGCCTGAATCTTTTTTTTTTTTTTTTGGTGGTTCTGGGAATCAAATTCAGATTTCTGTACATTCTAGGCAAATACTCTATAACTGAGCTATATCCTGAGTCCTGAAACTACTTATGATTGTTATGTTCTAAAAATATTTAATCATGTTCAGGATGGGCCCTATGCTGAGCTCCTAGGAGGGACTGAGGAAGATGCTTTGTCCCCCCTCAGGAAGCTTGCATGAAAAGAAAGATAATGTCACAGGGTGTGGTGTGTACGACTATAATCTCAGCTGCTCACAGGCTGAGATAGGAGGACTGCAGGTCTGAGGTCAGCCTGGGCAATTTGTTGAGCCCCAGTTCTGTAAAAAGGAAAAAAAAAAAAAAAAGAGAGAGAAAGTAAAAGAAAACAGAAGACCTTGTCAAGATCCTTTGTGGGAAAAGTGTTATTCCTACTTACATATGAGTTAAGTTCAGAACTGTTAAGCTGCAGTGGTACCTCGGTTCATGAACTTCTTTCCATGGTTTTGGTTGCAAAACAAACAGGACGAGAACTGAATCAAATTTCCTCATAAGTCCAACACTGAATCTAACCACTGAATTTGATTCAGTGGGAAGAATTAAGTTCGTGGACCACAGTGCCATTGTACTTGCCCAATATAATCACAGTTGGGAAACTGGGATTTGAATCTAGATCTGTTTGACTACAAACTTGTGCTTTCATTTTAACAGTGTTTTGGCTCATTACCCCTTAGAATAATGTAAGGAGCTGTGTTCCTTAGGAGAGCCCCTCAGGTTTGTGCTACCTGTGTTTGAAAGAGGATGAGACGCGTATCTCCTTGGCATCTGAGCAGGCTTCTGGGAAGAAGTCATGTTGGAAGGCGCTGGGAGGACGAGCAGGACTTGGGTGGGCAGAGGTGGTAGGAAAGCTTTCCCAGGAAGGGCACCGAGGACAACACAGGGAAGCAGGAGAGGAGTCTGGGCTGAGAAAGGAGCTTGGGCAAGAGAGACGCCCTGGGAGACGAGGCTGCGGAGAAAGAGGAGGTCAGTTCTCAGAGCTGCATGAATGATTCAAACTGTCCTCTTACAGTCAAGGGAGCCGCACAGCACGGAGGCCCAGCCACAAGCCGAGCTGCAGGAAAACAAAGCCTGGGTCTCCAAGACTCCAGCCCCGCGCTTATTCCTCAGCAGGTCAGAGCAGGCCGAGGATCTGATTATGCTGGGGAGGGCAAGCGTGAAGATGTCTGAGCAGAGAGAAGAGGTGGTTTGGACAGCCTGATCATTCGACCTTTGCATTCTAGCCCCAGGCCCACAGGCTGCTCCTGGAAGAGCAGAGGCTGAGACTCAAGGCCCAGCTGCTTCTGGCTGTGGGCCTGTTCTAAGGCGACAGGGCAGCCACTCACCCCAAATTCTTTCTAGAAGCCAGTAATTAGGTCTTTGCAAAGCCACTGAGTTTGCTTTTTCTTTTTTTTAAGCAGCCGGAGGTGGAATGTGCTAGGGTGCTTAGGAACATACCCTCTGGCGTCAGAAAGACACCGGATAGAACCCACCTTGCTGTGCTGTAATTTTCTCAGTATGAAAAGAGTTTTGCAGCAGGACTTTCACCTGTATGAGAAGCATTGCCTCAAAGATGGGACGGTGCTTGACATGTGGAAACTTCAGCTTGATGTTAGCAAGAGCTATGGCTGTTCCCGAGAAGTTCTATCCTAAGTAGTAGTTTGGCAAGGGCAGCCCCGGACCTGAGGCTATGGATTCTGTCCTGGATCTAGAGCAATAATGAGAACAAAGAGGGTGCAAAGGCAGATAGATGTTGGGCATCCAGCCTCTGGAGTTTGGTTCTGGGTGGTGTCAATTAAGACAGAAGAGCTTGCTGCTTGGGCCCAAGGAAGTCAGAACTTCCCATAATTTCTTCTGAATGGCTTTCCACGGCCAGGCCTTTCCTGAAGGATGCTGCCTGTATGTGGAGGTAACTTGGAGCCCCTCCCAGGCCAGGGTCAGTACCATGTAACTCCTACCCAAGGCGTGGCCCTTCACAGTCTATTAAAGCTTTTTGGTGCTTGCTTATGGCAGGATTTATTTTTGATGTCTGAATGAATGCAATTTGCTTTTGCTTTTTTTTTTTTTTTCCTATTCCCTGTTTTCGCAGCCCATAGCCTGCCTTTTGTATTCTCTTGCCTTTGGGTTTTTTCCCTGGGTATAGCAGGAGTGGATTGAAGAGAGAGGATCCCTCCTGTAAGAGCCAAGCTTCTCGAGTATCTGATGCTGGGTGTCTCTGGGGGAGTTCTCTGAAAAGCTCGGAGAGGGAGAAGACAGTCCTCATTCACCTGGGCCAGGACACTGAGATCCCCACCTGCTGGATTTAGCTTAAAGAAAATTAAAATACCCCTTGGGCATTTGAAGACTGTAACCGTATCTGCTGTACTCTGTCTCCATTTTATCGTGTAGTCCTGAGAAGAAGTTTCATAGGCATCACGACCCAAGCTCAGAAGAGAATTGCAAGGATGTCCAGCGGGGAAGCCGGGCAGCCAGGATTCCACGTAAGGTCACTGCCCTCTATCAGTGTAGAGTTTACCTGTGTGCTTAGGGGGCACTGCCAAGGAAGGACGGACAGATCAGAGCCAAAGTGGAAACGCTTTCCAAGGAACGGGCCAGCCGGGCGGAGTGTGTGTGGGGGGCAGCACAGTCACCCTGTCCCCTTTCGATCCACACAGACATTTCCTATGCATCGGCCAGCGTTGGGGCTCAGCGCTGAGCTCACAGCGCCCCCTACCTCCGATGAGGCGCACAGTTCACTTTCCGGCGCGAGACGCTCAGGAAGGTGGGCACTCAGGGAGAGGGGGAGCCTGCGGGCTCAGGAAGGTGGGCACTCCAGGAGGGGGGGAGCCTGCGGACGGTGCGCGTGGAGCTCTCCTGGGTTAGAGGGCAGAGGGTGCTGCGGAGGGAGGTCGGAGGACGGTTTTCAGAGGCTGGGACACCTGAGCTGCCGCTGGAGGGACAGGTAGTAGTAGCCAGGTAGACGCGAGTCTGCTGGGGGTTTAAGGCCCAAAGGTTGAACATGTGTAGGGGCAGGACAGGCTGGTGTCGAGGAACCCCAGGAGCCAGGTGGAGTAAAGCCATTTCCTTTCTCTGTAGGTGGAGGACAGCTGGGAGAGGGCTAAGAATGGAAGGACCTGAGGGGTTCTGGTGCAGGCACCGGGTATGTCAGAGAGGAGTGATGTTGCTGCCCGCTGACCTCGGGAGAAAGCTTCAGTCTGTTCCTGTGGCCCGCAAGACCCTTCCTGACCTGCCCTGTCATCTACCCTCCTCACCTTTACTCCGTATTTCCCGAACTTCTGACCTTCTCCAAACCATGTCCTCTCCTCTTGTCAGATCTTTAATTCACACCTGCTGCCCCCTGTCCCTGGAGCTCACAGCTTCCTGCCTGCCTTTTAAAATCACTTGAACTTACACAAATCCTTTCTTGAGCCCCTTCTGTTAGGAAAAAAAAAAAAACACAAAATTTTCACATACCATAATTCCATCTGTTAAAAGCGTACAATGCAGGGTTTTTAAAATATATTTCTATAGTTAACTATCACCACTAATTCCAGAACCTTCCTGTCACTTCTTGGAAGCCTGGAACCTGGCAGCAGTCACTCTCCATTCCTCTTTGCCCTCCAACTCCTGACAACTACAGATCTACTTCCTGTCTTTGTAGATTTGCACAGTCTGTATATTTTATATAAATGGACAACACAATATGTGGTTTTTTGTGCCTGGCACATTTCACTTGGCATAAGGTTTTCAAGGTTCTTCACGTAGCAGGCGTTGGCACATCACCCCCTCTTACGGTTGAATAATATTCCATGGTATGGACATCCCACATTGCACTTATTCAGTCCGCATTCTGGCTACTGCGAATAATGCTGTTAACTCCTTGCGTGAACATGTTTTCAATTTTCTTAGGTCTACAGCACAATTGCTGGGTCATGTGGCAACTCTCCTTCATTTTTTTGAGGAGCCTTTGAACTGTTATCTAATGGCTTCTCTGTTTTTCACTCCCATCAGCAGTATCTGAGGGTTACAATTACTTTACACCCTGTCTGTCTGGTTATAACCATCCCAGAGGTAGCTTTGATTTGCATTTTCATAATGATTAAGGACACTGAGTATCTTTTCATGTGTTTATTAGCCATCTTCTGGAGAAATCCCTATTCAAATTCTTACTTCATTGTAAAACCATTACATTTTGAACTGATACATAAAAACAAACAATGTACTAGGTTTGGTTGGTGCACGCCTGTAATCCCAGCACCCAGGAGGCTGAGGCAGGAGGATCACTGTGAGTTTGAGACCAGTCTAGACTACACATTCAATTCAAGGCCTGCCTGAATTGCATAGCGAGATTCTATCTCAAAAAACAAACAAACAAAAACCAACAAAAGCAAACCAAAAAAAAAAAAAAATCCCCTCAAATGCCTATATTAATGGAATACCATATTTCAATACATGTATACATCGTGTGATCTGGCTAAACATTTGTATCTCCCAAACGTGTCATTTTATAGCAAAAACATTCAAAATCATTTTTTCTAGTTTTTTGTGATATACAGCACACAGTGCCTGCCTGTTGTCACTGTGCAGTACAATGGCTGTGCTCTGATGTCCCACTTCTGCTGAACTGCAATGTGATATTCACTTTCCTCATCCTCTCCTTCTCCTCATTTTCCCCAGTTCCTAATAACCACCATTCTGTTCTGTTCTCAGCTTCTTTTTCCTTCTCCTTCTCCTCCTTCTTCTTCTTGTATCAGGGATCAAACTCACAACCTTGTACTTGCAGGCAGGTGGCATATTCTCAACTTCTATAAGGTCAATTTTCCTTTTCTTTTTTTGAGACAGGGTTTTGCTTTGTAGTTCAGGCTGGCCCTGAACTCACTATGTAGCCCAGGCCAGCCTCAAACTTACAACAATCCTCCGGCTTCTGCCTCCCATGTGCTGGGATTACAGGTGTGAGCCACCCGGCCTGTTTTCCATAATGGCTGTTTTACATTACCGTTCCTCCACCAGTGTCCGAGGATTCTCTTCCCTCCACATTCTCAGCAGTGCTTGTTTGGTTTTGTCCTTTTTTACTGGCATCAAATGTTAACTCATTGTGGCTTTGATTTCTCTGGTGATTAGTCATGTCGAGAAGTTTTTCACATACCTGTTGGTCATTTGTATGTCACTTTCTTAGATGTGCTGTTCAGTGTTTCCTTCTTGACTGGGGACTGGCCCCAGGGCCTTGGTTCGCCCCCTATCAATGAGCTACTCCTTTGCCTCACATTTTAAAATTGGGTCAATTTTGTGTTGTTGACATTTCGGAGTGCTTTATGTGCTGCAAATATTAATCACTTGTCAGATCTGCAGTTTGCAAATATTTTCTCCCATTCTTTAACTTATCTTTCCCTCTGACAACTGTTTCCTTTGCTGTGCAGAACCCTTCACTTGCGTTTGTTTAGGAGTGCCTTTGTGTCTTGTGGTTGTATGGTCTTCTCCAAAAAAGGTGAGTAATTTGTATTTTAGTATTGAGCTATCGAAGTTCTTTGCATACTCTGGATATATTTTCCCTACTAGATACATGATTTTCTTTTTCTTTTTTGGTTTGTTTTACTAATTTGGGGCTGTCTTTTCACTTTTTTGTAGCACCAAGGTTTTAAATTTTGTTGTAGTTTGCCTTTATCTTTTTCTTTCTTTTTGATGCTTTTGTTCTCATTATTTTTTTAAAAATTTGATTTTATTGGTACATTTTATATATACATTGTGATCACAATCAACATTGAGAATTTGTACTTTTTCTTTCTTTTTGCTGTACCAGAGATTGAACTCAGGTCCTTGTGCTTCCAAGGTAAGTGCGGTACTACTTGAGCTAAATCCCCAGCATCTAAAAGACTATTGCTTAACCCAGGCCACAAGGATTTACTGCTGTGTTTTTCTTCTAACAGTTCTATAGTGTTAGCTCTTACATTTAGGCCTATGACCCATTTTGCATTATTTTTCTTCTCTCATGGTGCTGGGGACTGAATGGAGGGTCTCATACATACTATACAAGTGCTGTATCTCTGGGTTCCATCCCCAGCTCTCGAGTTAATTTTTGTGGGATGATGCGACTATCCAGTGGTCCAGCACCATTGCCAAAAAGATTAGTTTGATCTATGTCTACGTGTCTATCCTGTGCCCTGCTCCGGTCCTGAGCACTCAAGCTTTGAGTCGAGTGGGTTTTGGCCCCACCTCTCCCTCCCCTTGTTTTTGGGGTAAGGCAGTCACTCTCTTGAACCAGCAATCACTCTGCACACACACCTGACCCTTGAGTCTTCTGTGCTTCTCCTTAAAGGCCTCTCCCTCTCCCTGCTCACAGGCTGCTCCAGCCTCCTGGTGTTACAGTGTATTTCCTGAGATCCTTCCCAGGCCAGAACACTTCTCTCAGGTAAAGCTCATGCCTCAGTCTACCTCAGAGACAGACTGCTGTGTAGCTGCTTCCTGCCCTTACTGGAGTGAGTAGCTTTCTGGCTGTCAAGACCACTGCCAAGTCGCTCCACCCCTCGGTACACCATTTCCTTTGACAGTATTAGTGCTCGCATCTCAGAGTTAGTGGAGAATAAATTAGATAACGCGTCAAGCACGAAGGTAAGCGCTTTCCAAGTATTTCATTCCGGGACATATGCAGTTTTAGCCTCACTTGTAAAGGTGGGGAAACTGAGGCTCGCGTGGGTATGACCCCACAGGGTCCCGCAGAGTTGGGTCACAGGCCCACCGTCAGCGTGCTCTGGGACTAAAGGTGCCACCTTGGAGAAGGCAAAATCCCAGGCCCCTTCCAGCCCCTTCCCCCTGGCCGGACGTCCCGCAGAGGCTCGGCTGCGCCGGCGGGAAGCCGAGGTCTCCCCGGGGTGTCGGGCCGCCGCCCGCAGCGCTTTCCAAATCCAGGACAGCCGCGTTCCGCCTCGGTGGCCCCAATGTTGTGTACTCGGGCGGGGATCTGCCGAGCATTCGGGCTGGAAAATGAGCACAAGAGAACAAAAAGGAGGCCTCGGAGATGCTAATGCGGCCGTGCGGCGCCGCCGAGGGCCGGGTCACTGCGCCGTGCCTCGTCCTTACCGCCCGGGGCCGAGGCCGCGCTCAGCGGGGCGCGGGTGGCGCGGCGCGGCCGGGCGGGAGCAGCCGGCGTCGGGGGGAGGGTCCTGCGCCCCCGGCCGCCGCCCGCTGTCCGCCAGGGCTCGGATTGCAGATTAAACCAGTGATGAGCGCTAGTCTAAAAAGTTCCCACACCGCAGCGTGCGTAGGGCAAGAAGTCAGCTCCTGGAAACCCTGCCCAGGTAACGGCTACTTGCGGATTGGTGGGTGGCACAGCCGACTTTTTACTACCTGCCGCAATTTGAGTTATAAAAGATTCCAAGTTGAAACATGATGCAGGTTCATCTGTCTAGGGCCATGCTGGTGTTTCTCTTGCCCTTTTTCCCTGTAAAGAATGGGCTGGAGATCTTTTCACATTAGTAGGCGAAAGAGCCCTATTTAATTCCTTCCGAAAGCCACATGATACTCCAGAGTACCAGGGTAAAATGATTTAACCTTTCTCCAAGTATTACTAATTAAATGCTTGCTGCACGCCAGACTTTTTAGCTAAGCGCCTTACCTGCGTCGTGTTTGTTAATCACCCTAACAATTCCTTCGAAGGCAAGGGCAATAATTCCCGTTGTAAGGAAAGAAGAAACAGGCTCATTTGGGGGCCACACAGCTAGTAAGCAAAGCCAGGCTTCCAGATGAGGTGGGCTGCCTTCGAAGTCTGACTGTGCCCGCATCTCAGGGCCCAGTGGAATGTGTCATTCAGGTCACTGATTTTCCTGCCCTGCGAGCTCCTTGTTCCAAAGATAAACACCACTTCTGCTTCTGTGGGCGTCTCCTGATTCCATCCTAGCGATTCCAGCCCGATGATTTTGATCTAGGGATTAAAGAATTGCAATGGGACTATATTTATTTGGTAAGAAATAAAGTAGGTACCAGAGGGTGTGAAATGACAAATGATTTTTCCACTCCAGATTCCTAGCTAACTCCTGTTAGCAGTTTCTTCTGTATATTTCGAGACATTTTCAATGCATATACTTTCCCATTTAAATGGTAGTCTCTGCACCCGGCTTTTTCCAGTTAA
>PVIR01046792.1:0-10057 GCA_004026965.1 Petromus typicus
GCCCGAGTGCCTTCCCAGGCTCCCCTAACCACTATTCTATCCCCTACTTGTTTGAAATCAACTGCTCAGCTCCCATGACACACAGACAGGTGCTATTTGTCTTCCTGTTCCCAGCTTCTTTCGCTAACAGAATGTCCTGCAGATCCACTCATGTTCTTGCACATAAATCTTACTTTATGGAAAAATCTTACCTTTACAAACTTTGCAGCAGCTATGAGACAAGGTAATCTGATGGGACTCGGGACAGTCCAACTCTGGACAGCTTGAACTCTCAACAAGCTTCATGGTCTGGTCCTGTGAGACAGCAGAAAGAAGTGCTCTGAATTTTGTAATTATGAGTTAATTAAAACGTTTCCAGATTCAGCATCTGACAAGGGTCCTCGATTATGCCACTGATATTTTCATTCTGAGAACTTCTGCACAGATCAAGGGCTTACTCCAGAAAGGCATTAAACCCTAACTGAAAAACCTTCAGAATGGACAAACAGCCTGGAGCGGAAACCATCGCACCGCAGCCAGGTCTGTAATTTGGCAAATATCTAGGTAATATGGAAAACATTTGCTAGTTTTACAACATATTTAACATACCCAATCACAACTGTGGTGAGGATAGAACTTGCATTATGTCAAAAGCTCACTTGACAACAACAGTAAAGAAAACTGAGCTTTCTAACCATGTTCATTTCAAAGTTTTCTTATAAAATTGTATTACATGGTCTCATAGATGACTTCAATGAGGAAGAATGATGTTATCCAATAAAACTGTAAAGGGAAATAAAGGCAGGAATCATGTTTCATAAATTAACATCTAGAACATTTTCAGGCACATAGTTGGCACTCAAATTTTTTTTTAATGAATGAGTAAATTAACATAAAATCATGTATTTCTAGAAACTGAAGTAAATTAAGCCTTTTGGAAGCAGAAACCAAAAAGACACAACACTCCTGACTACTAAAGTAGTCCCATCCTAGACGCAAATACATGGCTTGAGTTCATCTATCTCCAATCTCCTACCAAAATTCATACACATTTCTCTTTAAAAAAGAACATATGGTCAATAAATACATAAAAAGTCAACATCTCTGACCATCAGAGGAATGCAAATTAAAACACTGAAAGAATTTTCATTCTTGAAAGAATTGCTATCATCAAGAAATCGAACAACAGGGTGTTGGGAGAAAGAAGTTCTTCAGCATTGTTGGTGAGAATGTAAATGGTACACTCTATGGGAATCAGTAGAGATTCCTCAAAAAAATGAAGCTAGAAACTCAATTTGACCTAGTTACCACCCTTGTGGGTCTCTCTCCAAAAGCGTTAAAGACACTGTGTTATCATGATACATGTGTGCCATGTTTGTGGCAGCACAATTCATAATAGCTACATTTTGGAAGCAATTTGTATGTCCATCAAGAGATGCATGGATACAGAAAAAACATAGGTAGTAGGCTGTTGTCAGCTTTCTCAGCAGCCACTCTGCACTGCATAACATACTTCTTTTCCTCTCTTTAATTTACTCACACTTACTCTGAAGAACATACTCCTTTTGCTACCTCTCATACCTTTAATGAATGTAAAAACTTACTATCTTTAAAAAGGAGAGAGAAAAAGAAAACATGGTTTTGATACACAGTGCAGTACCACACTGCCATGAGGAAAGATAGACTTAAATTATGTGTATGAAAATGGATGTATCTTGAGAAGTCAATCCAATATACTAGCTTAAATATCACGCTTTCTTTGTATCAGAAACCTAAGATATAAATAAAGCAAACTAAAAGATGGATAATAGAGAATTAGGTCTATTTAAAAAAGAAAGAAACTAAGATGAAGACAGGAGCCAAAGGGAATGACAGAGAACTATAATGTGTCATGTACATATGCAGACTCTTCCCAAGGAATGTAATCATCATGAACTGCAAACACGTACGATTAAGCACGGAAATAAAACTGTTAATGTCCAGCCGTACTGAAGTAATAACATAATTCTTAGAACTTGTGTTCTTTCTCTTTAGTTACTTCTCAGCAGCTTAGATTTTTACATATAATTTCTATAAGGATTGCTCTATGGAAGAAGGACACATTTCAATATCTGCCTTTTCCTGGCTTATTTTAACAGAGGATTTTTCCAAATAATAACCTCCTATCAAAACAGTGGCAGGAGGGACATATGCACTGGAGTTGAATAGTAGCCTTTCTTTGCTTTGACAGGATATCACTTCTGCTAATCTCACATTCAAAACCACGGTGTTGTTCTGTGTTGCTATTAAAGTCACAGATCCTTAGGACATGTTTTCAAGGCCAGAAAACTGACAATAAAAGAACAAACAGGAGCTGGAATTGACAGCCCAGAAATGGAAGCCCAAGAGATCTGTCACTTATCTAAAGCCGTGAATACAGGAGGTACGGCCCTGAAGGGAGAAGAGACAATGGAAATCCTTAATGGCCAGAATTTAGTGAAGAGCTACAAATCTCCCAAAGATCTGATAGAACTGTGTTGTCCAATCAATACACACAAACTCCATGTGGCTCTTGAACATGGCAACTGTAAAATACAAACAAGATTTTGGAAGGCAGGGTATAACAAAAGAACGTAAAATATTCTCAGTGCTTTTTGTATTGTTTTTATGTTCAAATGATATTGTCTTAGATATGTAGGCTGAATATAGGAAATTTAGATCTATAAAAATTGTGGGTTTTTTGAACCATTGTTCTGTCAGACAGCGCAGTGTTTTGAGAGAAGAAAATGGTGCTTTTCTTTGAACAAAAAAAAGATGGAATGATTCTAATATTTATTTACCATGCTCTGGCATATTCTCTACATACAAATCTATAACTACAGAAGTTTAATCAAATAATTATATTTAGGACATTTAAAAATCAAATAAGCAACTATCCCAGTAAATTCTAAAGCCACATATCAGTATTCCAGAATATATTCTGGCCAAATGAAAAGACACACACACACACACACACACACACACACACACACACACAGAGAGACAGAGAGACTTCAGGTGCCCTCATCATTTTTACATTTAGAGCTGACTAAGAGATTAACATTAGGAACCAGGAGACCAAAGTTTCCCGCTGCCTTTGAAATAACTTTTTCTGTTATTTATTCCCTTTGCTCACTCTGGAGACTTGCTCTAACTATTCTCCTGTGTTCTGTCTACAGTGGGATTTGCTCCACTCTACAAACTATGTTCGCAACTGACATCATCCTTCTACCCCGCAGCATAGTGTTTCTGAGCATTGGTGTAGTGACGGTGATAGAGAAAATTCCAGGTTCAGTAACTCAGTGCAGTGTTACTATGCCTCAGTCCTCTTATGTTAAGATGTAACCCACATCGTAGGAAAGCAGATTTGAAATCAAAGAGAAGCAGCTTGAGTATTTCATGGGCACAACGAAACTGTAGCTTTCGGGTTCTAGAAATGAAAATTGTCACTGTCTTCTCTCTTTATATATCCTCTTGGCTAATCCTCAAGGATTTCCAAATTAAGATACGTAAAGATCTTTATTCAGCTTTGATTTATCCCAACAAATGTCTTGGATTTTCCTTTCCCTAATTCTAAATAATCATGAAGATGCTCATAACAGATTGATGGAAGCAAAAGACTACATCACTTATTTTATTTTCCATTTATTGTCTACATACTGTTACCCAAATCCATGTTCAAGAGGCATTTTGTTTGTTTGTTTGGATTTTTTAGGCTAGGCCTCAAAACACTATGCAGTTCAGGCTGACCTTGAACTCACAGTGTAGCACTGACTGGCTTGAAACTCATAGTGATCTCCCTGCCTCAGCCTCTCCGGGAAGGGAATCATTGATAAAACTGTGTCATCCAATCAATACACACAGACTCCACATGACTCTTGAACATAGCAAATGTAAAATACAAACAAAATTTTTGATGGCAGAGTATAACAAAAGAATGTAAAATATTCTTAGTGATTTTTATATTGCTTTTATATTCAAATAATATTGTCTTATATACGTAAGTTAAATGTAGGAAATTTAGATCTACAAAAATTGTGGTTTTACTTGCAACATATTTCTGTCAGACAAAGCCGTGTCTGCCACACCAGGCAGAAGGCATTTAAAGTGTGCAATAAAAGATCAAATGTAACCCTAAATCATATACTTTATATATAGACATTTTCCTTCTGATAGAAAATGACTTGAGGGGCCGGGGTTTTAGCTCAGTGGTTCCGGCGCCTGTCTTGCAAGCGCAAGGACCTGGGTTCGATTCCCCAGTAACCACATACAGTACTGGGCGTGGAGACTCATGCCCAGCAGCAACCAGTACCACATACCACCGTGCCGGGCGTGGTGGCTCACGCCTGTAATCCCAGCACTCGGGAGGCAGAGGCAGGAGGATTGTGATGTGAGTTTGAGGCTGAGCTCAGGGCCAGCTTGAACCACAAAGCGAGACCCTGTCTCAAAAAAAATAAAAAAAAGAAAAAAGAAAAGAAAATGACTTGAAATACAATAGGGTTAAGAAATTTAACATAATTAATAAAAGGCAAATATAAAAAGACCTGCAAAATGGACTTCGCTTTGCAGTTCATAGGTCAAGGAGAATAGTTCAAAAGATACACACTAGTGTTAGGCATGTCCTTCAAGAGATGACAAGCAAAATGTTAAATAATTCCTCTTTAAATAATTTAAAATACTCCTACAAAGGGATTAAAATCAGCCACTTCTTAGTAGATAACTTTATATTTTGTTTCTAATTGAATTGAATATTTCTCTCACCTGGGCTACAATCATGTAAAATCCACAATACCGGTGAGTTTAACTTTGTCTTTTCTGTCTGCACAATGGCAAAGGAGTTGCCGATTTGAATTTGGAATACATGAGTCAACTTCATAAGAGTTTAATTAGATAGAGAAACATATTTATTTATTGTAAAAACTATTTTATAACCATTAGTTTACATTTTTGAGAAGGTAAAGGGGATTCCTTTATATTGGAACTATAATTGATAGTTGAATTTTTTCCTTTGCCTTAAAATTTGAAAGTGGTATTACAAAACTATGCTTCTTTGTTTTGTTTGTTTGTTTGTTTTTGAGATATGGTCTTGTTTTGTAGTTCAGGCTGGCCTTTAGACCACTATGTAGCCCAGACCAGCATCAAACTCACAGGAATCCCCCTGCCTCTGCCTCCCAAGTGCTGGGATTATAGGCATGAGTCACCATGCCTAGCATGGTGGTAGGTGGTTACAGGAATTGAACTCTGGATTTGTGCTTGCAAGGCAGGCACTGGAATCACTGGGCTAAATCCCTGGCCCATGGCCAAGCTTTAAAAACAACATTTACAATTTGTTTATCACTGAAATCGTTCTGGGAGAGGCATGAAGAGACTCCTTACCTTGCACTCATAGAGAACACAGACCCCAGAAGAAGAATAGACTGTAGTTCGTTCTCCTTCAAAGTAGGTTCTTCCTTGAAACTGGCATATTGCTTTAGGATTTAAAAAAAATACATATATTGATATTTTATTAGGAAAAATGGCTCAAAAGTATTTATAATATTTTATAACATATTTTCACATGTTCATTCTTATACATTTTTCCAGGTGTTTGAATAACTATAAACCTAAATTCAACCTACTATAATGTGCATGCAAACTTAAATTAGCAAATATAAATTAAGTTAGGGTGAAATGCGGTAGAGAAGCAATAATGAGTTATCATTACTACCTCTCTACTCTAGAAAGTTAGAGTAGGATTATGAAGAAGGAGAGCCCAAAAGCACAGCAGAGCCAATGCCATGCCCAGCAAGGATGTCCCAGTAGGAACATATGAAGGAGGCGCTTACCATGGCAGGTTGCAGAGTACTGGCAACACAGTGCAAGAAAGTTTCATTGTTATAATATACCACTATAGAACTTTGAAAGGAAAGCTCGAGGCTTTTTTAAGGTCAGCATGTACACCTAAGCTTTGTTTTATAGCTTACTATTCCTCAAATGTGTACAAGTTGGGGTACTCCATCAAAGATATGGCACGAATGGTTAGACCTTTCCAATAATCTAAAAACTTAAAGTATTACGTCAGCCTAAGTAGTTATAATGCTAGAGTATAAATTTTTTGAAGCTTACAAAATATTTCCAATTCAAAGAAATTTAGCCAACAAAATATTTGCTTATTTTAAAATGAATTATTTCACAAACCCATGCTGATATATCTCCTAAACTGATGTTTTTACCCCGAGGCTAGTATTTAGCTTTTTTCTCTGGCTCTGGTCCCTTCTAAACTAATACTTGATTTTATAAATTTATATTATTTAATCTTTGGAAATGCACTCAATATTGTAAATACTTCAGTTCCTCATAACATCTAGATCCACCAAGATAATTACTTCAAAGGCTAGTAGAAATGATCATCTTACACACTTTATATCTCATATTTATTGAATCTTGCTTTTATTTTAGCCACAAAGATTGAAAAAATCAACATGTACACTTCTTTTTAATTCTGCTAAGTGAATAAAAGAAATTCCTCTCACTCTTTAGAATTATTATTTTCCTACTGCCTAACTTATCAATAATTAATAATAGAAATCAGATATATTTTTATTAATAAGATGCTATTGCATAAATATTAATATCCCAGGTATAACTCAGCTTCTTATCCTCACTGAAAAATCCATGGATTATTTAAAGCCATCTATTTAAATAATGGAAACCACAAACATCTTTAAAAATCCATCTTTCAACTGACCTCCTTACTCAGCTTTTGTTAACAAATTTGATTGCATGATATTATCTCCACCAGTGAATTGATTTTAACCTTTTTTGGAGCTTGCTAGAAAAAAATACAACCTACTTGCATAAATTCTATTACTTAGAAGCTGGCTGAAACTTGCTCACTTATGAATATTCAAAATGAAACTACAAATATGTCAGCTGCATACTATCTATCACATTATGAATCAAAATAGCATGTGCATTTACTTAATGACCTGATTGACTGCAAAACTATCTCCACTGTGTGATTTAGAGTGGGTTCTTTTTCTTATGAAACTCAATAAATTCAAAATACGAAGATCTGACATATTTCATGTTTAATTACACTTTTTAATTACTATATTTTATAAGATAATGAGAACAAATAAAACATTTTTTACCTCTATTCAGAACCCACTACTCCAAGGTTTCTAAGCCTATATTAGAGGACTTGATAACTGCAGCCTATTCAAATCAATCAGTATGTAGAAGAAATAAATGATGTTTCGAGTTTTTCTTAAAGGGGGAAAAGGGTACCTAACTATAAAAAAACCAAAAAAAAAAAAAAAAAAAAAAACCAAAAAAAAACCAAGGGTAAATTTGCCTGTACAAAATCTGAGGGTAATTTAATATTTATGCAGAGCTGATGGACCTTCTGCTCTAAGCTCTTAATTCAGAAGAATCCAACAGGTGACTTGGGGAATAACAGGCTACAAGCAGAGCTTGGCAGGGAGGAAGGAAATACAAAATGAATGAGGTCACAATTACTGAGCACAGTAAACTTGTAGGGAAAACCCTATATGAATTTGTCTCTCTGTCTTTTCTTTTTAATCAGTTGTCATTATTCACCATAATTCTAAGGTTTATGTGGAAGGTTGATGTCAGAAAGATAAGCTTTCCCTAAGCTCTGTAAGGGAGAAATGTGAAGAAACTCAGGAAGTTATAATAATTCCTATAAGCAATGTAAGAAATAATGAAAATATCTTTAGAGTGACTGCAGCACTTTTCAAAGAGAAAACTAAAGGAATGATAATCATTTTAACCTATTTGTACACTTAAGAAATAGGCTCTTTAGTCCTGCATGCCATGTGCTCACTCTGCTAGGTACTGGGAGCCAAAAACGAGTAAGATGTGATTCGTACCCTCAGAACTGAGTAGGGCAGACAGACTCACACACAGCCAATTATAACAGACGCCAAACTGAAGTGTTATAAGTAATGAACTCACGTGTTATAGGGAAACTAAACAGATTCTGGAGAGGGACACTGGTAGGGAAACAAATCCTCTCTTACGACTCTCTTAGGAGCAGGAAATCATCACCCGAGGGATACTAAGCAGGAAGAGAAAATGGTGTCCAGAGGCCAGAGTGAGGCTGATAAGGGAGATGGGCTGCCGAAGGAGTGCCGTCATCCTGGCACTGTCCAAGACGCAGCACAGTGCGGAGAAGGAGCTCAGAAGAAACATGCCCGTCCTCATTCCTCTGGCCTCCCAATCTCTGGCCAGTGCTCCTCACTGACCAGCGTACCCAATGCTAGCTGTCTGTCGGGAGAGCAGCACGATGACTCGAGTGGGAATCAGGAGCTGGGGTATGATATTAGGACAGAGACTGGAACCAAGAGTATGGAGTGTCCAGGAAAATAATCCGATGAGGGCTACTAAGTGTTCTCAGTTAGAAGGATGGCTTGCTATGATAGCCTTATGGAGAAGGAAAACAGAACAAGTAAGGTCTGAAGAAAGTAAACAAACATATATTAAAAATGTAGTTCTGCTTCAAGGAAATGTCCAGACAGCATATCAAAATAAGACTCACAGGCAAATAGACTGGAAAATGAGGAAACAGAGCCATAGGAAGATGGAGCATCTAACTGACGAGGAAAGCAGATCAGCTCCATGCCCATATGTCAACTAAGACTGTCCATGTAGATGTCAGGGCCAAAGGCTTGAGTACCCTCTCTAGCATCTGCTAGCAGAAAAGTACCTGCCTGCTTGCTTTCACAAGTAGAGCATGGGTAAAGGAAATCACTTAACAAAACACTGAGTGAATAAACATTTTACTGTTATTAATTCTTCAACATAATTGTATTTCCATAGTCATAGTTGGAGGCTTTATTTCTTAATTTCATTGCATGTTCATAAATGTGCATGCATCAGTTTAGACAGCATTACGTTCTTCATGACAGAACTCCGGATTCCTAAAGACCAAATCATTTGCCAACTCAGAACAGAATTACATCAACTGGATTGTATTTTCAAAACTCTAGGATGAGTGATTGATGACTATGTTGCATATATTTCATTATATGAACACTTGAAGCTATATCAATATTTTGATAGGAAACTGCAGGGGAAAGAGATGTTAACTCATTCATATAGGTGTTTTAAATAACAGGCTAAGTAACTAGGCCCTGTGAAGTCAGACAAACCCACAGACTTAGGCTACTCTTTCATTTTTACTATTGACTGATGTCAAAGGCATATGTCCTGAGACTGGTAGATGACATCACTTGTACAGCTCCCAGGGGTATCATTCACATCATGTTTCATGTGAATTATGTCCCACAGAGTTCTCCAGCCCATTCGGGCATCAAGCAAGAGCATTTATAATAACTTGGGGAAATTAAATAGGATGAGATAATAGATGTTTGTCTCACCACAGCGATGTTGAACATTGTGAATTACATAGTCACTAGTACAATAATTATGAAAGACTCTGCAAAAGCAGTTCTATGAATTATCTTCTTTCCATGTTTTCCCATCTTAACAATGTAAATATAAATTAATGGCAAATAGCAAGACACTTGACAGCACAGATGCAAATTTGAAAATCAGTCATTATTAAAAGTGGAAAATATTTTATAACAGATCGAGAAACAGGTAACTGAAATGAACCAGTAAGTTCTAAAATTTCTAAATTACACATTAAAATCCAAAAGTACTAGTCACTAATACACAGCTGGCAACTGAGGTTAGCTGCAATGAGATGTGAATCAACTTCTATAAATCTTCACACAGAAAATTGTTCAAATCTGTAAAAATATTTTAGAATATATGAGTAAAAAGGCCTATCATAATTGACCTCTAAACATTTCTTTGCTCATTAAAGAATAAGCTTCTGGTACACGGTGAAAAAGTTAGATCTAGTTTTAGCCTTTGGCAAGTTAAAACCCAGTTTTTCCAGCACCATTTGTTAAAGAGGCTATCTTTCCTCCATTGAGGATTTTTGGCTCCTTTGTCAAAGATGAGGTGGCTCAGTGTATCTGGAGTAGTTTCTGGATCTTCTAGTCTACTCCATTGATCCTCAGGTCTGTTACTTTGCCAGTACCATGCA
>PVIR01046793.1:0-10101 GCA_004026965.1 Petromus typicus
GCATTTGTTGTTTACAAATTCAGAATCATTCCATCTGTAATATATATAACATTTCTGCCTTTGTCAGACGCCATCCAGTTTCCATTTTTGAGTGTTTATAATGTGCTGTGATAAATCCTTCATGTAAGTAAGTTACCTCGCCTAATCCCCATGTCAAATGACAGCACATTCCCTGTGTCGACACAAATCTGCAAGCATTGTGTCACGGGTACATGATATCCCATGGCACTGAGCTACATCCCCAGCCCTGTTTATTTTTTATTTTGGGACAGTGTCTTGCTATGTTACTGAGTTACCCAGCTTGGGCTCAAACTGGAGATTTTCCTGCCTCAGCCTCCCAGAGTGCTGGGATTACGGAATGCACGAGGATGACTGGTTCCCATTTTCACTTTTAGAAACAAAGTTTCTGGGATGCCCTTAGGCAGATATCCTGTCTCTCATTTCTGTCCCTTTTGTTTCTTGGTTCCCAAACTGTCATTCTCCGGCTCTGTCATCCATGAAAGAATTGCCACATACCTTACGGGCATTATCAGGGCCTCCCTGGGGTCCTTCTGAGGCTCACAGACACCCCTCAGCCCAGTGGGGGGTGGGAGGCCTCACTCAGGAAATCAAGCCTGTTTTCCCAGCAAGGAGGGACAAGGACCCCACTCAGGTGACCCCCCAATAGGGGCTGTTCCTCAGTTGCCCTCTGTCCACTAAGAGAGGGCTTATTGGGAACTGTGGGGATCAAGAGGAGAGGACATCGGGCGGGAACTCTGGAAAACATATGGAAAGATGTTTTAAAATGTTTGTTAGTGGGGCATGGCTGGCACATGCCTGTAATCCCACCTCTCTGGGAGGCTGAGGCAGGAGATTCACAGTTGGGCAACTTAGCACCTTAGGGAGATCCCATTTCTGAATAAATAAATGCATAAATACTAAATTTAAAAGGGATTGGGAATGTCAGTCAGTACAAAAGCCCTGGGTTCAATCCCTAGCACCAAATGTTGTTGCAAGGATAGAATCCAGCGCTTAAGCAAGTGCTTTATCATTGCACTACACCTGAGTTGCCAAATTTGTTTTTATTTTTATTTTTTTGAGACAGAGTTTTAATGTCACCCTGTAGTTCAAGGTGGCTGTGAACTCACTAAGGAGCCAGGCTGTTACCTCAAATTTGTGACAATCCTCCTGCCTCAGCTTCCCAAGTGCTGGAATTGTAGGCATATGTTACCACAGCTAGCCCAAATTTGTTTTTATTGTTGCAGGTTCCATTTAAAGCTTTTTCTGCCTGCTAGGATCACCATTTTGCAATATTTAGGAGAACCTTCTGCCTTGTTTCTCTATCTCTGTTTTGAATTTGGCATTTCAGATCACACAGCCTTCTCTGTGCCAGAGGTGAGGGCTCATGTAAGGAGGCAGAATCTTACCAGCTCAGCAGCCCCTTGCTCTGCCTTTCCAGAGGTGAAGCCCTGGAGATTCCGGTAACAGGACTGGAACCCCAACTCTGCCAGGTGGCCTGGGGGACCTTGAGCATGCCTGTTCTCCTGGCTGAGCCTCAGTTTCCCCATTTGTGAAGCCAGGGTAATGCTTTCTTCCTGGGGTGCTGTGGCTGGTGAGACAGGGCCTACGAGGGGCCGTAGCAGGGCCAGACACCCAGTGGGCCCGTGCGTAGGGAGCAGGGTTGGCCCCAGCCCCAGCCTCCTCTGGGAGGTCTCGGGACCTCACAGACTTGGCACCCGGCCATCTCCGGCGTGCTCTTCCCCGGAGCCCCAGTGGAATGTTTTCTCTTCCTTCCTCCAGTCTTCCTGTGAGGGTCGGTGGGACTCCTCCAGCACGCAGGCTGCTAGGAGAGGCCTGAGCCTCCTCCCTGCTCAGCTCCGGCCCTGTGGCCCACCAGGCTGTTTCCAATCTGGACACCATGCATCTTCTGCTCAGATCACCGCCGCCTCTTTGATGGAACTAATGATGATCTAGGGCCCCGGAGCCCCGGACAGCCCCACACGGGGATAAATCCTACTCTTTGCAGACAGGGGCTCCCAGCCCACATCCACCCCTCCTCCAGGCTGTGGGAGCTCCCGCCAGTGACTGGGCCAAGGCAAGGGAGCATTTCTCCCAGGCCTCCAAGACAGTCCCACAGCTGAGTGGATGCAGGCAGACCATTTGAAGGATGCCTTATCTCCTCAAGACCTAGGGCACAAGCTGGCACTGGAGGTAACACCCTCGGGCAGCCACCGTTATCCAGGCTCAGCTGTGCGGATTGTCCAAGGCATGTTACAACTCGGAGAACACAGGGAAGAATGAGACCTAGCTCCAGCCCCCAGGGGCTTATGGTAAGGGAGAGGACAGGCAAAATGACTACCAGAGCTGTGTGTGTGACAAGTGAGGGGCTTATGGTGGGTGTGGAGGTCCGGCAGAAAGGACCTGACCCAGGCTGCGCAGATGGGAAGTCTTCCTGGAGGAGGGAACCCTGACCTGGCCCTTGTGCGGACCCCACATAAAGCCGGTGATGTGACCCAAACACAGAGTCCAAAATAAAAAAGGAGGGTTGGGATTGAGCTCAGTGGTGCTACGCCTGCCTGGCAAGCACAAGGTCCTGCATTTGATTCCTGGTACCAGAGGGAAAAAAAGAATTAAAAATAAAAAGAGATGTTACACTCTGAGCCCTAAAACTTATACACATGCTAAAATTAAAACATCTTTTTAGTTGGGGCCAGTGACACACACTTGTAATCCTGGCTCCTTGGGAGGCTGAGGCAGCAGGACTGAGAGTTTGAGGCCAGCCTGAGTAACTCAGCCAGACCCAACGAAGGATTTTCTTCTTCCTGCTGAGGACTCCTGGGAAGCCACTTGTGGCTGAGTATCAGAAATGATGTGGCACACTGTGGGAAGGCAGGAGCTCACCTGGGCAGCGGCACACCCCAGGTAGGATTTAGAGCTTCTGATCCGCCCACACGGGGCCATCTGATTAGGTGGTTCTGGGCCCAGCATTGCCGGCTGGGGTCCCATCCACCTCCACCTGCCTGGCCCAGGTTCCCAAGCCCTCTGCATCTAGCAGAGTCTCTGGCGGCCTCAGTGCAGACTGGCCAGGACTTTGCAGGGCCTGGGAAGGGAGGAGGATCATGGGGGAGGGCGTAGCTCTGCCCTGGCCTCAGGCTCTATCCTCCTGCTCTCAGGCCTTCCTCTGCATGTCACACTTGGGTATGCACCCTCACCTTTGCAGGGAAAGGGTGGTGGTCTTCGTGTCCTCTGCAGAGAGAACCCTGAGGGTAGAGGTGCTTTCCATCTTGGGGGCTGGGAGTACAGTAGGTGCCTAGTAAACGCTTGCAGTGGCTAGCGCTATGCTGGGGGTCCCTCCGCAATTCCAGTTGTCATGCTTCTCCTACGAATTTTGAGGACAGTGGCCTGGCTCGGGAGCGGAGGGGTGTAGCATTCTGGTGGGAGTCCGCCGCCCGCCCGGGACCTTTCTGCTCTCCTACCCCTAAGGGACGCTCGTCCCGGGCTCAGCAAAAGGCAGCTCCTTATGCCAAGACTGGGTCAGGGGTGGGAGGCAGTGGAGGAGGTAGAGGAAGAAGAAGAGGAGGAGGAGAAGGCGCCTGCTGTCTGCGTCCATCACCTGAGCTGCACCGGGCGGGGAGCATAACAATTATTGGGAGAGGTTTAAAAAAATCATTATCAAATAACTACAGCTTGAAAAAGTTGGCGGGCGGGACGGAAAACGCGGGCTGGATTACACCGGGGAGGCGGCGCCGCCGAGACGAAGAGCCGCGCCGCTCCTCGCCGCAGTAGCCGCTCTGGAAGGCGACGCATCTGCAATGCATTTGTGCGAGGGTCACCTGGGGACCCGCCGCTGGCTGCGGGCGAGGAAGGAGGGGCGCTTTACAAGCTTCCTGGAGGACCCCAGCTGGCGCGCGGCGAGGCCCAGGCGGCGGGGAAGGGCGCCCCCTGCCTGGTGCGCGCGGAGCCCGGACGCCAGGAGATGGGGGCGGGGGGGGGGGGCGCCTCCCCGAGCCTCAGTTTCCCCAAGTGGACAAAGACGTGGCCAGAGTTGAAGGATTGCTATAATGGGGGTTAGTTTAAGAGTCTCTTCTGATCATCGGCGATTCTGTACCTGGCTCTGACTTGGAGTGGGTAAGCACCCAGGTGGAGAGCTAAGCACTGCTGGCGTCCCAAGGGTGGCCGGGCCCCTGTCCTTACATTCCCAGCGACCCTCTGTATTTCAGGGCTAGTCTTGGCCACCAGCCGGGCGTTGAACTCCTGTCAAAGCAAACTGCACCTTCCCGAAGTCGCTTCTTAAGTTCCTGGAGACACATGCAAGGGGACCCTCTCCCCTTATCTGATATCTTATCCCCTTACCTTGGTAGTGGTCAGCATGTGGCCCCATCTCTTCAAGAGGAACCACACTGGGGGTGTCCTTCCTCACACCATCATTTTTTTTTAAACAGTACTGGCGGTTGAACCAGGAATATTTTCATTGAGCTACATCCTCAATCCTTTAAATATTTTTAAAAAAATTCTGAGACAGGGGGGCCAGGGATATAGCTCAGTGGTTCCAGCGCCTGTCTTGCAAGCGCAAGGGCCTGGGTTCGATCCCCGGTAACCACATACAATACTGGGCATGGAGACTCACCCCAGCAGCAACCAGTACCACATACCACAGTGCCGGGTGTGGTGGCTCACGCCTGTAATCCCAGCACTCGGGAGGCAGAGGCAGGAGGATTGCTGTGATGTGAGTTTGAGGCTGAGCTCAGGGCCAGCCTGAACCACAAAGCGAGACCCTGTCTCAAAAAACCTAAAAAAAAAAAAAAAAAAAAAATTCTGAGACAGGGTCTCACTAAGTCCCTAAGTGTCCATGTTAGCCTCAAACTTTCTATCTTCCTGCCTCAGCCTCCCAGAGTGATGCCCAGCTCAGTCCCTGCAGCTTTAGCTCTCCTTCTTTCCTTCAGCACCGCCTGCCAGCATGGCACCGACTGGGTACATTGGGGCCTCTTGGACTGGCATACACACGTGTGGATTTTCCTGGCCTTCTGCCTGGAATGACCTGAAGCACTGTCTGAGAAGCTCCATGGACTTCCCTTCAGCTCTCCAAGTACCGAGCCAGAAGATTGCAGTGGGGTCTTTGGATTTTAATCTGGATCATTTCTGAGTGTTTTGCTAGCTCCCCATAAGCCCCGCTTGGCTGTGGGATTCCTGCTTCTGGCTAACAGAGGGAGGGCTCTGTCTCTTTCAGCTCATAATTCTGTCTCCACTGCAGTTGCAGTGGGGGACGTGTCCTGTGGAACTCAAGTCACTTGGGACCCTCTGCTCCTGTTACTAACACGGCTCAGAGGCTGCACCCATGGGGAGATTCAGAGAGAAGGTCAGACTTGGGCAGATCTGGGTTGGCCTTGAATCTGCGAGCTGAGCAGAGAAGCTGGCTGACCTACAAGGAGCTGCTGATCAGGCGGCCCCTCCCCCCAGGGAGGAGGCAGGTGTCCTTCCCATTGGTGGACAGGCATCTGGGAGCAGGAAGGAGCAGCAGCCTGGACTGGGGAGCGGCACTGGCAGAAGAATTTGGTGTGGCTTTGGTCATTTACTGTTCATGGCTTATGTGTCCCACGTCCTGTGGCTGTGGATGGCAGAAGCCCCACCTGGTCTTGCTTTTCTTCTCCATTTTCCCAAGAGGCCAGTTTTGGCACCAACTGTCACCAAATGGTAAACAGCCCAACACAAAAGCCCCTAAGAAGGCTAAGATAAGAGACACCCTGGGGGAAGGAAGCAAACCCTGACAGGAAGCACAGTGGGTAAACGGCTGCTTTCATCGCTGGGAGGGTTACTCTTTCTTTCCCAGGCAAGATAGATTGTGCCTTTGGCTCCCGAAGCCAGCCAGTGTCACAGAGGGGAGTTTAGTGTGTGCTTTGGGGCTCTGGACAGGGCCAAAGGACCAAGTCCTGGTTCTGTGAGAGATTCCACAGGAGCTTCCGGTAACCAGCCCTCTAGGTGGACACTTTGAAGGGGCCTCCAGCGGTGACCAGGCCAAACAGGCCCATTGTGTAGTAAATGCCTTTGTGAAATCTTGATCCTGAGAATCCACCTCCCAAACCATGAGATGGGTTCAAGCCCCTGACATGGGGCTGCTGCAAAGCTTCCCAAGACAAGACAGTGAGGAGCAGTGTGGCCTTGTCAGGAGAGCACAGGAGATGGCGCTTGTTATTTCCAGCCAGTCCAAGCGAGGTTTTGGGGCTAAAGCCAGGCTGATTAGTGTGTTTTACAGATCTGAAACCTGATGAAGAAAACGACCCTTTGCCACCCTGAGCAGGAGAGGGTCTTCCAGAGAGGCCACCTGCCTCCTACACCTCAGTGTCATCGTTTCACAGGGACCTGGATGATACCGACAGGCAGATTGAGGCAGAGAGACAGAGAGGAAAAGGAAATGGATAGTGGGGAGAGGGAGAGGAAAAGAGAAAGATGATTGTTCTTTTGGGGGGAAGGTAGCTAGGTAGCCCAAACTGGCCTCAAACTCCTGCCTCAGCCTCCCCAGTTCTGGACGTATAGTCTTGCACCACTCCACCTGGCAAGAATCTTGTTTCTTCTTTGTAGTTTGAGAAACATGAATTAAGCACCTTTTAATTCAATCCACCCAGCACTGATTATGTACCTAGTGTGTGCAGGATCAGACACGGGAAAGATGTCAGAGTTGCCCAGGATGCTGGCTCTGTCCTCAAGCTGCTTGGTGTGGGGAGACCGGTGGAAACAGGTGACTCTAGCCCAGTCTGTAGTGGAGCATGGAGAGTACAAAGTCGAAAGAAGGGACTAGACTTGGGGAGGTGGCTGGGAGGGTGGGAGGGCGTCTGGACAAACAAGGGAGCCTGAGTGATCACAGAGGACCTTGAAGAGGAAGATTCCCAGGGCTGGGACTCATCAATAGGTTCCATACCTTGAGGCTGGTTGTGCCCCCTGGAGGTGAGTTCAGGGAACCGGAAGCCGGTGACTCACTCTGTCCTCTGCCTGGCCTGGCCTGGACAGCTGTGCAAACAGGCTGAGGAAGGGGCTTCCAGGCCAACCTTCGGTGCCCCCTGCCTCCTCCTCAGTGTCATTCCCGGCTACCTCTCACTTCCTGCCACCAGTGCCTCTCCTCTCCATGAAATGGCAGAATGCACCCCGCTGGGCTAGGACTCCTTGCTTCCTTGGAAGGCTCCAGATCTCTTCTGGGGGATCTTGGTCTGTCCAGCCTCGAGCCTCACCTTTCTGGTCCTGCACATGCCCGTCCTAGGGCTGCAGAGACAGAGCCCCTCACCTGCCTCTGTCCCCTTGATTTGTCTGCCTTCTGCCAACTGGCACCTCTTTGAGTGCCAGGCCTAGGCACCTTGCTGTCATGGCTTTTACTCTGATGCAACTCTAGGGCACATCTGAGTCCCCATGTCCCAAAGGCACCTCGGACTCTTTCTCTTCTCAGGAAAACTCCTAACTTCTACCCAGGGTAGAAGCCTGGGGAATCATTCTTTATGCTTCCTCTCCCTCCCCTTCCATACCCAATCAAACTGTGTCAATCCAGCCAGGGATGGTGGTGCAGGTCTGTAATCCTGTTACTTAGGGGGAGGCTGAGTCAGGAGGATTGAAAGTTCCAGTCTTGCTTGTATAATTTAGTAAGACCTTATCTCAAAATAAAAATAAAAAGGGTCTCAGGATACTCCCCAGCTCAGTGTGACACCTTCTACCCATCCAAAAGCTGTATAGATCCTGGCTGCAAAATATACCCCAGCTTCCTTGCAGTATCTCTGTGGCTACCACCCTACTCATAGTACTGCTGCCATTGCTCTGATACTTGCAGGGGCTTTGTACTGGCTCTACCTTTGTTTCCCTCCACGTGGCAGACAGGACAACTGAAAACAAAACAAAACACAAATGTCTATTTGATCATATTTCCTCCTGCTTGGAACTTTTATTACGTTGTTCTGAGATAGAGTCTTGCTATACAGCCCAGGCTGGCCTTGAACTTGAGGCAGGCACCGAGTGCTGGGGTTGCAGGTCTGTACCACCATACCTGACACTTTAAGCTTTGAGCTTTTTATGGCTTCCCATTGGACTTACATGCCATGCTCCCTGCCAGGCCTCTGGGGCTTCCCATGATACACCTGTCTGCGTTGCTTAATATCCTGAACCAGCAGGCTTCAGGATCCAACAGGTCAGTGGTCGGTTCCTAATGCCTGATGTGCCCAGACCCTCAGCACAAACGTGTGGATCTAGTTACTAACACGCTTCTTCACACGCTCACCTCACTCCATAACCATTCATATAGCTCATTCTCTTTGCCAGTTGTGCACTGATTTGAAGAGACTCAAGTAAACCAGAGGGGCGAGGCCTTGGCCTGCTGCAGTCCGCAGTGTGAGGAACCCTGAGCCCATGGCCCAGAGTTCCAATGCTCTGCCCCATGCTCCCTCTTACACCCACCAGGCTCTGGGCCCTGGCCTCAGAGAGAGAGAGAGAGCAGCACTGGTTTGGGGGTGAGAATCTGGGAGCACTCACTAGGGCTCCTGTGGGGTGCAGGGAGCAATCCCCAATCCCCCACCAACCCTGGAGCTTATTGCAAAGAGCTTGTCCCATATGACTCTCTGAACACCCGCCCCACTGGGGGCTGGCATTTCACCAGCACATGAAGGAGCCACGGTCCACAGATGCTGTGTGAATTACCCAGCATGCACAGATAACTGTAGCACCAGAGTGTATTGGGCACTGATTAGGTGCCCTGCCCAGGCCTAATCGTTCTGTTGAACCTCATACCCTAACCTATGCTAACCTTGTCAGTGTTATTTTTCAAAGAGCCCCTCGCCTACTGAAGAGTGAACCCAGGGCCTTTGCACTGAGCTATATTCCCAGCCCTTTTTATTTTTTATTTTGAGACAGAGTATTGAAAAATCTCCAAAGAGCCCAGTCTGGGCATTAATTTGTGATTCTCTTGACTCAGCCTCTCAGAATGCTGGGATTATAGGCATGCAGCTCTAAGCCTGGTTGGGAGTCTGTTTTTCTATAAGACTGGACACAGCATCTCATTTAGTCTTTTTGGATGAGGAATTCTACCCTTGTATGTGTTTCACACAGCTTGGATTTAAGGTGGACCAAGCCTGTGGGGTAGAATTCATACCCTTATTACCGCTGACCAAGAAGCTGGGTCGTAAATGTGCCCTCAAGATCTAGGCTCAGGATGCTGTGGCTCAGAGACAATGAGCTGACAAAGTCAATTTATGGACCATGGGCCAAAATCCTGCCTAGTAGACATAGAGGGTTTCCGGTGACAAGACTGAGGTGGGCTGGGCTGGCTGAGCGAGCCTCAAGAGGAGGCTTTGAGCAGAGGATGACTGCCTGCCTGGGGACTCCCACAGGCCTGGCCCTGAGCAGCCCCCTGAGGCGATTCTGCCTGTGGGTCAGCTGGGAGAACTCGGCCTCAGTGAGCTCAGAGGGCGGAGCTCCCGGGAGGGGCAGGTACCCGAGCGGTCCCTGGCCAGACCCTCAGTGGCTCTGAGCTCAGCTGGCTTCAGCTTTGCTCTGGTCATTCCAAACCCTGGCTACTTTGGATTTATTAGCTGCGGAATTACCAACAGCAAAACGAAGGTTCCAGCGTACCCAGGAGGTTCAGGAATTAGTATCACACTTGATTCTTTTTTCTAACACCTCCTTCATGTTGGACCTAGAGTTCTGGGCATCTCTTATTACAGGTGTTTCAGGAATGGGGAGTGGGGGACAGGAAGCTTCCAGCTACAGCCAAGCACAGAGCTGGGGCAGGTGGGAAAAGGGGGTACACACAGGGCCTGGAGGGAAGTCCACATTGAAGCCAGGGTTTTATCCTGAGCTGCATCCCCTTCCATTTTCAGTGCTGGGGTGAGATCAGAGTGAAGCATAATGTGGGTCCTAGCCCCGGGATGGTGGCAGGCCCCCAGCGTGCTGAGTCTGTCTTTAATCCTCCCGAGGAAACTGGCCCTGAAGGCTGTTTTCTGGGCCAAGGTTTCTCTGCCCACTTGGCTCTCCTTTCCCTTCCGCTGAAATCTGACAGTTCATAAGGATTTCCACTGCCTGACTGATCATTAGGCAGGCCCTGTTGGGCCCTTTCTGACACCAGGTCCCAGTCTTGTCTCTTCTCTCTCTTGTGGT
>PVIR01046794.1:0-10101 GCA_004026965.1 Petromus typicus
AACCTCAGTCCCTGGGTGCTCTTCCGGCGTGGGCCTGTAGACAAGCAAACTCCAAACCCGGCGCATATTCAGTGACGCAGACTCAGTGCTGCAGTCGCCATTTCCCTAGCCGCCCGCTGCCAACCTCAGTCCCTGGGAGCTCTTCCGGCGTGGGCCTGGAGACAAGCAAACTCCAAACCCAGCGCAGATTCAGTGACGCAGACTCGGTGCTGCGGTCACCGCTTCCCGAGCCACCCGCTGCTAAACTCAGTCCCTGGGCGCTCTTCCAGCATGGTCCTGGAGGCCAGTAAGCTCCAAACCCGGCGCCAATTCAGTGGCACAGTCGCCGTTTCCCGAGCTGTCCGCTGCTAACCTCAGTCCCTGGGCGCTCCTCCGGCGTGGGCCTGGAGACCAAGGACTGTTCTTGAGAGCCATTTCTGTGTCTGCCAGGCTCTGCAGTTTCCCAGAATAACCAAGAGCAAATATACAAAAGAAATATATTTGGAGAGGTATTTTTAGTCTTGCACACTCTTAAATAACCATATAATAAAAAGTGTAACTCACAACATCTTCATTGCATGGAAATGTATAATCCAGGCAATCCTGGGAGCTTGCCATCATAGTCTGCATGAGAAATGAATAGAGACTTTTTATGTGCATAGATCAACTTCCCACAGAAAATGTGATCATGACATACACAAATACGAACTAATAAAAATAAAAATTGGGCAAAAACGAAAATGTGACATTTTTTGTTTTGCATTGTTTCATTTGTTTGGTTGGTTTTCTTTTGTATTGTTTGGGTTTTTTGTTTTTATTTGTTTGTTTGTTTGTTTGTTTGTTTGATGATACTGAAAAATGAACTCCAAACTTGTACTTGCAAGGCAAGCAATGACACCACTGAGCTAAAACCCTGGGCCCATTACATTTTTTAAGTGGATTATTAGAGGTTAAAAGAATTTCCCTTGATTTGCCTGACATTTAAACTTCCAACTTCACTTTTTTCAAAGATCTGTCAATTCAGAGTTGCATTATGCTAACTAACTTAATCCAGGTTTGCTTTCTCATTATCTTGCCTCTTGTGTTGAAACACACCCAGAGGGAAAGACATAACTCAGGGGTTTTTCTCTGCTGGAAACTTTCTTCAACATATCTAGAAAGAAAAACAGAGTAGCATATTTCCAGAGATGAACCCTTATCCTTCTATATTAGATATTATCTAAATAGCCTACTTCTCAAAACAGTGTTCTTCAACTAGCAGTTCCAATCAAGTCTCGCCTTGGCTCTAGTAACTAGATTAAAGGAACAGGAAGACTAGGAAAGCAACTCAGTGAGGTTAACTGACTAGACATGCATAAAATAGAACATATAATTACTTTCTACTTTTTAGGGAACTTAAAACAGTTATGTCACACTTCATCACAGAACGACAAAGTTACTTCCTCAGCTATGTAACCTAAAGGTCTATTTCCATTTCCAAATATCCTGCACCAGCTACAATACTCATAAGCAATGGCAGAACATCAGACAGATCACTGTGAGAATAAGACTACTTTAGACTAGCTGTCTGCTAGTCTACTTTCTCACCTCGAAATCCTTAATTTCTTTGGAACACTGTTCATACTTTGTAGGCTCATTCTGTCACCACACTCAGGAAACAATAGTGGTTTTATTGAAAAAATACGATTCAGGGTATAAGAAGGTCTCAGAGGCTGGGCCTATAGATGTACAATAGGTAACTATGAATGAATAAAGCGTCAATCCCTGCTATACTTTCTATTTATCTCCTCTAGTACCTTACAATTTCAGGTCGGATGCTTGCTTAGCTTTGCACATAACATGACAGTAACATTAAGGAATTTCTGCCTAAAAACTAGTAACATAATGTTTGTCAGGCCTAATTTTTTTAAAATTGAAATCTTTATTGGTACATTACATATACACATCATGATTGCCTCGAACAATGGGAATTTGTACCACTATATGACACAACTTAATTCTCATTTCTTCCTATATCCCTACCCACCCAACCATCAGCACCCCCTATATACTTAAACTTTGTTTCCTTTCTTTTTCGTTATAATCTGATTGTTTTTCCCCTTTCACACCATTTCACTTTTAGTATTTTCTATTTCATAATATATAAGATACATTCTGGAACTCAATTACATCTTCATTTTCTCATACCAGAGAAAAGATACGATATTTACCTGTCTGTGACCTATTTATTTCACTTATGAGGATGTCCTCGAGGTACTTCCATTTAAGTATAAATGATTCAAACTTATCTTTTTTTATGGCAGAGTACCTACTCCATTCTGTAGAAGAACCACAACTTTTTTATCCAGTTAGACCTAATTTGATCTAACCTATCTCAACTTCCTTCAGTACTCAGTCTATAAAGTGGGAGAAACTAAAATATTTCTGGGATTTTTATATGAGTATTTAATTTAATATTTAAATATTAAATTAAAAGCCTTTAAATATGAAATTATAGCTTTGAAATAGCACTTAGAAATCTCCACTGAGAAAAACCTCAGAATTTTGTGAAGATGGCAGAACAGTAAAAGGTGGAGACCATTGCCTCCCTATAAATTGTTCTTAAACCAGAAATCAGTAGTTTGAGGAGGAAAAAAAAGAAAGACAGCAGAGAAATCTAGATTGAAGAGATCAGAAGCAAATATTGATTAAGGCCAAAGAAGGAAGAGCGACCTAGGAAACTTTCCTGTCCCTTCTCCCTCTCCCCAGAGGGGGAGGGGCAGCTGACCCTGCCAGGACCGCGCACAGATGCCCCAGAAGACAGTGCACAGCCAGCCTCCAAGACACAGGATCACGGTAAGGAGTAGAACCGCAAGCAAGACCAGAGCAGCTGCATTACACTGTGTTAAATTAGAATTGGACTGACAGGAGAGGACAAAGGACTCGAGCAAGGAAATCCTGCTCACTGCCCTATGGGAAGGAGGGTCTGAGCTGCCAGGAGAAGACATCTGGATCTCCTATGGGATCGACCAAGATCATCTCTACCACACCAAACCAGCGACCCCAAGGACTCCAGCCCTAGGACACCCAAACTCTGGACTCCAACTGGGACCCTGGCTCCAACAATGCCCTCCTGCCATACTGAAGGGGGCAGGGCCTGCTCTGAGAACTGCGAACCTGAGTTCTGCTCTGAGAACTGTGAACGCTTCGGTGAGTTTCTGGGTCCAGTAACACCTACAGGACACTGGACTCACATCAGGGGAAAGCCTACAACTTCACAGCTGTTTTTCTCTATGACCTATAAACTTCAAACTGGGTGTCTCAGCCCATACAGGAATCAATGGTTTCTTGCTCCTACAGCTGGCTGTTACTGGACACAATCTTATCCTATTCTGTTTTTATACCTCTTTGTTTGTATTTAGTTTTGTATTTTTGCTATTCTTGTTGCTGGCTTTCTTTTTCTTCCCTCCCTTTTCCTCTCCCCTTTTTCTTCATCTTTCCCTCTTTTCTGCTCTTTGTCCACTCTGATAGTATTCATTTCTCTACTTTATTTCATCCTTTAATCTAATTACTAATCTCTCCCTCTCCTATCTTTCTGCCACCAAACTCCCTGGTAACCTTTACACTTCCAAAAGGTGATGTCTGAATGGTGTAAATATATACATGTGGTTAATTTAAGTCTGGGCATATGATCATAATTCTGGCTTATGAGGTTGGAGGGGTTGGAGTAGCAACTGCCAGTTTACCATTTCCTGGGTTATGTTTGATACTGTTAATGCTTAGTGCTTTTCTTGGGTTATGTTTGATACTGTCAATGATTAGTGTTAATCTTAAGGGAGTTAAATATTGGGAATAAAAAGACTTGCAACAAACATCACCAAACAACAGGGCAACTATAAAGCCAAATATAACAGCAGGGACAAAAGCTCATAAATGAAGAAACATTCAAAATCTCAGATGCAGTGATCCTCACACCAAGGTAATATAGGGGGCAGGGAAATGGAGAAGTCTGAAACTAAATCACCAGGACTTTCTGAGGTGTTAACTAAAGGAGCTCTAATACAATGGAAATCAGAACTGATTTCTGAGATGTAAACAGAGATATTGGACATAGTTAATGGCACCACTGACAAAGCTAAAGAAGAAATCAAGGATATGATAGCATCTGAGATAGCAAAAGCAATGGAACCTCTTAAAAAGCTACAAATAGAAGCCCAGGCAATCAAAAAAGAAAATGAAAGTTTCCGCAGTAGCATAAACACTGCAGAAGACCGAATCTCAGATTTAGAGGACATGATCACAGCTACTGAACAGAAAAGACATAATTTATGGAAAATGGCAAAAGACCATAAGAAATCTATTCAACAGCTCCTAGATGCTTCAAAGAAGAATAACATAAGGTGGATTGGAGTTACTGAGGAAGCAGGAGACAATATAAAAGACATTAAAAAATTGTTCACACAAATAATAGCAGAAAACTTCAGAGGCAAAGAAAGAAAATTGGACATCCAGATTCATGATGAGTACAGAACTCCACAGGGCTGAAATATACAAAAATCTACACCTAGGCATATAATTATAAAAGCTCCAGATATGAAAATAAAAAATTAAATATTAAAAGCAGCTAGAGAGAAGAAAAAAATCACTTACAAAGGGACACCCGTCAGGCTCACAGCAGACTTTTCAACCCAAACACTCAATGCAACAAGAGCCTGGAGTGAAGTGTTTCAAACCTTAAAGGACAACAACTTCCAACCCAGACTGATCTAACCTTCAAAGTTATCTCTGAAAATTGAGGGAGAAATAAAATATTTTCATGACAAAGAACATCTTAAAATTTTCATGCATATAAAACTTACACTGCAAAATACCTTAAAGGATATCTTGGAAAAAATAAATGAGACCCAATAAATCCATGAGACCCAACAGAATCATCCCATTGAGCCAAACAAAAAAAGTAATGGAAAAAGAACAAAACAAAGAATAAAAGAGCCTAGAACAGGAAATCATGATGGCTCTAAGTCTACTCATATCAGTTATAACCATTAATGTCAATTGTCTCAGTGCACCAATTAAGAGAAACGGACTGGCAGAATGGATCAAAAAGCAAGATCCTGCAATCAGCAGCATACAGGAAACATCTAATCCAGAGAGAAAGCCACAAAATGAAAGTAAAGGGGTGGAAACAATTCTCCATGCAACAAGAAACTGCAAAAAAGCAAGAGTACCTATCCCATTTGCAGACAAAATAGATTTTAAACCAAAAATGATTAAAAGAGACAAAGAAGGTGGTTATATTCTCATACAAGGAACTATCCAAGATAAAGAAATAACTGTCTTAAATATTTATGCCCCAAATTGTAGTGCACTCAACTATAAAAAACAAACATTAATGGACAGGAAAAGCCAGTTAAGCACCAATACAATCATAATAGGGGACTTCAATATCCCACTGTCACAAATAGACAGATTGACTGGAAAATCAATAAGGAAGTACTCGAGCTACACCAAACTCTTCAACAAATGGACTTAATAGATGCCTACAGAATATTTCACCCCACTAAATGAGAATTTTCATTCTTCTCAACTGCTCATAGATCATGCTCCAAAATAGATCACATGCTGGTTCATAGAACAGGTTTAAGTAAATGCAAAGGAACTGAAATTGTCCTCTGTATACTCTTGGATCATAGTGCCTTGAAACTAGAGCTGAAGAGCAAAACAAAATCCCAAGACCTTCACAAACACAACGAAATTGAACAAGCTTCTACTGACTAACCAATGGGTCACAGAAGAAATTAAACAGTTTTTACAATTGAATGATGACTCCAGTTCAACATACAGGAACTTATGGGATACAATCAAAGCAGTTCTATGAGGGAAATTCATAGCAGTGAATGCCTATATCAGGAAAACAGAGCAAGCTCAAATTAACAATCTAATGCTGAACCTTAAGCTACTAGAAAAAGAGAAGCAAGGCAAACTGAGAGCTTGTACTAGGGAGGAAATCATAAGGATCAGAGCAGAAATTAACACAATGAAGACTACGAGAACGATACAGAAAATCAGCAAATCAAAGAGCTGGTTTTTCAAAATGACAAGTAAAATTGACAGACCCTTAGCCAACCTTCTCAGCCAACCTTCTCAAATCCATGCTATTAGAAATGAAAAGGGGGAAATTACCACTGACACAGTGGAAATACAGAGAATAATAAATACACACTTTACAATTTTTATTCTAATAAAATGGAAAATGTAGAAGAAATGGATAAATTCCTATATACATACAAACTTCCAAAGTTGAATGAAGAGGATATAAAAATGTTAAACACCCCAATATCAATCTGTGAAACTGAAAATGGAATTAAAAATCTACCAACAAAAAAAGGCCCTGGCCTGATGGCTTCACCGCTGAATTCTACAAAAGTTTTAGAGAAGAGTTAACACCACTGCTCCTCAAACCCTTCAGTGAAATTGACAGGGAAGCAGCACTTCCAAATTCATTTCTGAAAGCAGCCATTACCTTGATTCCAAAAGCGGAGAAAGACTCAACCACAAAAGAAAATTACAGGCCAATCTCCCTAATCAACATTGATGCAAAAAGCTTCAATAAGATATTGGGAAACAGAATACAGTGAGACATCAAGATCATACACCCTGACCAAGCTGAATTCATCCCAGGGATGCAGGGATGGTTCAACATATGTAAATCAATAAATATAATACACTCCATTAACAGACTAAAGGAAATAAATCATATGGTCATCTCAATAGATGTGGAAAAAGCATTTGAAAAAATCCAGCACCTATTTATACTAAAAAAAATAAAAATAAAAATAAACCTGTAGAAAATTGGAATAGATGGCCTGTATCTCAAACTAAAACAAGCTATTTATGAGAAACTAACAGCCAGCATCACCCTAAATGGTCAAAAACTGAAACTTTTCCCACTGAGATCAGTACAAGACAAGGATGTCCACTTTCACCACTCCTGTTCAATATTGTGCTGGAAATATTAGCCACATCAATTAAGCAAAACAAAGAAATAAAAGGAATCAAGATAGGAAATGAAGAAGTTAAACTTCTTAAATGAAGAAGTTAAACTTATTATTTGCTGATGACATGATATACTATCTAGAGGATCCTAAAAACTCAACCAAGAGACTGTTAGACCTAATCGCCAAGTTTAGCAGTGTAGCTAGATACAAGGTTAATGCTCAAAATTCATTAGCCTTTATATACACAAACAACAGATTCACTGAGCAAGAAATTGAGCAATCAATCCCCTTCACAGTAACAGCCAAAAAATGAAATATCTAGGAATCAGTCTAACAAAGGAAGTGAAAGACCTCTACTCAGAAAATTACAACACTCTGGAAAAGGAGATAGAAGAAAATACAAGAAAATGGAAAGACATCCCTTCTTCTTGGGTTTGAAAAATCAATATCATCAAAATGGCTATACTCCCACAACTATTATACAGATTCATTACAACCCCAATTGAACTCCCAATGACATATTTCACAGATCTAAAGAAAATAATTCAGAAATTCATCCGAATCACAAAAGACCTAGAATAGCAAAAGCAATTCTAAGCAATAAGGACATGATGGGGGGTATTACGATCCTCAACTTGAAACTATACTACAAAGTCACTGTGATAAAAACCGCATGGTACTGGCAAAGCAACAGACCTGAGGACCAGTGGAGTAGATTAGAAGACCCAGAAACAACTCTAGACACACTAAGCTATCTCATTTTTGACAAAGGAGCCAAATACCCTTAGTGCAGGAAAGATAACCTCTTTAACAAATGGCGCTGGACAAATGTTGGCGAGGCTGTGGAAAAGAAGGAACCCTTTTCCACTGTTGGTGGGACTGTAGACTTGTACAACCCCTGTGGAGATCAGTTTGGAGATTCCTCAAAAAGCTAGGATTGGCAGTCCCATTTGACCCGGCCATTGCCCTGCTAGGTATATACACACAAGAATTAAATGACTCATATCACAGAGACATATGTGCACCCATCTTTATAGCAGCACAATTTGTGATTGCTACATCTTGGAAACAACCCAAATGTCCATCAACTGGAGACTGGATATAAAAGCTGTGGTTCTTCTACAGAATGGAGTATTACTCTGCCATAAAAAATGATAAGTTTGAATCATTTCTACTTAAATAGACATACCTTGAGGATATCCTCATAAGTGAAATAAATAGGGCACAGATAGGTACATATCGCATCTTGTCTCTGGTATGAGAAAACAAAGATGTAAATGAGTCCTAGCATTGTATGTTATATATTGTGAAATAGAAAATGCTCAATGTAAAATAAGGTGAAAGGGAACAATGTTGAGATTGTAACAAAAAAGTAAGGAAACAAATTTTATGTATATGGGGGGATGGTAGGGTGGGTAAGGCTAGGGGAAAATATGAGAATTAAGATGTGTCTTATACTGGTACAAATCCCCATTATGGAGTGTAATCATGTGTACATTTAATGTACCAATAAAGATTTTAAAAAATGGCGCTGAGAAAAACTGGACTTTAACCTGCCAAAGACTAAAGCTAGACCTAGCTCTTTCACCGTGTACTAAAATAAAATCAAAGTGTATTAAGGACCTAAATATTAAAACAGACACACTAAATCTGCTACAAAACAGGTTCAGTTACTCTCAAAGACATTGGTTTAAGGAAAGATTTCATGAACAAATCCTCCATAGCACGAGAACTGGTAGAAGAAATCAGTAAATGAGATCTCATCCTATTGAGAGGTTTCTGCACAGCAAAAGAAACCACCAGCAAAGTGAAAAGGCAACCAACTATATGGGAAAAAATCTTTACCAGCCTTTTGTCAGACAAAGGGCTACTGTCTAAAATATATAAAGGGCTTTAAAAAAATCAATCCATCCAAATTTAATGACTCAGTTCAAAAATGGGCATCTGAAATGAACAGACACTTTTCAGAGGAAGAAATAAAAGCAGCTAAGAAGTATATGAAGAAATGTTCAACATCACTAGTCATTTGAGAGATGCAAATGAAAACAACATTAAGATTTCATCTCCCTCTGTAAAGAATGGCTGCTGTTTCAAAATTAGCCAGCAACAAATGTTGGCGAGGCTGCGGAGAAGAAGGAACCCTTCTCCACTGTTGGTGGGACTGTAGACTCATACAGCCCCTGTGGAGATCACTATGGAGATTCCAAAAAGAACTATGGTTAGAGATGCCATTTGACCCAGCCTTCCCTCTGCTACATATATACACAAAAGAATTAAAAGACTCATATCACAGTGACATATGTGCACCCAAGTTTATAGCAGCTCAATTTGTGATTGTTAAATCTTGAAAACAACACAAATGTCCATCAGCTGGAGACTGGTTAAAAAAGCTGTGGTTCTGTGGTTCTTATACAGAATGGAGTATTACTCTGCCATAAAAAATAAGTTTGAATCATTTATACTTAAATGGACATACTTTGAGGATATCCTCATAAGTAAAATAAATAGGTCACAGATAGGTAAATATCACATCTTTTCTCTGGTATGAGAAAATGTAGATGTAAATGAGTTCTAGAATTGTATGTTATATATTGTGACATAGAAAATTCTCAAAACCAAATAGGGTGAAGGGAGAAAAATATGAAATTATAACAAAAAAGGAAGGAAACAAAGTTTATATATATAGGGGGTGGGGTGGTAGGGTGGGTAGGGATATGGGAAGAAATGAGAATTAAGTTGTGTCATATAGTGGTACAAATTCTCATTGTTGAGTGCAATCATGAGGTGTATATGTAATGTATCAATAAAGATTTCAATTTTAAAAAATGGTAAGTTGGAATCATTTATACTTAAATGGATATACCTTGAGGACATCCTCATAAGTGAAATAAATAAGTCACAGATGTGTAAATACTGGATCTTTTCTCTGGTATGAGAAAATAATGTTGAATATGAGATCTAGAATGTATGTTATATATTGTGAAACAGAAAATACTCAAAGCAAAATGAGGTGAAGTGGGAAAAATAATGTGATTATAAAAAAAGAAAGGAAACAAAGTTTATGTGCATGGGGGTGGGGTGGTAAGGTGGGGAGAACTATGGCAGAAAAAGAGAATTGAGTTGTGTCATATACTGGTACAAATTC
>PVIR01046795.1:0-10098 GCA_004026965.1 Petromus typicus
AGCTTTTTTATCCAGTCTCCAGTGGATGGACATTTGGGTTGTTTCCAAGATGTAGCAATCACAAATTGGGCTGCTATAAACATGGGTACACATATGTCACTGTGATATGAGTCTTTTAATTCTTGTGTGTATATACCTAGCAGGGCAATGGCCGGGTCAAATGGGACCATCAATCCTAGCTTTTTGAGGATTCTCCAAATATAGTAGCTCAATTTGTAACAGCTAAATCTTGGAAACATCCTAAAAGTCCATCCATGGGACACTGGATAAAGAAGATGTGGGTTTTTGTTTTTTGTTTTTTTTTTAATAGAAGGGAGTGTTACGGCGCCATAAAAAATACATTTGAGTCATTTATACCCAAATGGATATACCTTGAGGACATACTCATAGTGAAATAAATAGGACACAGATATCTAAATCCTGTATCATTTCTCTTGTATGAGAAATTGAAGTGTAAATGAGGTCCAGAACATTTGGTAGATATTGTGAAATAGGAAAAAAAAGTTTAAAGAGAGAAGGTAAAGAGGGGAATAGAGAAAAATAGAGAGGGGAAAGTAAAAATTTGATAGTAAAAGCAAAAAAAAAAAATGGAAACAAAGCTTTTGCATATAGGGGGTTGAGTGGTACAGTGGGCAGGAGAAAGGGGAAAAAATGAGATGTGTCATGTACAAGGACAAATTTTTAATGTTGAATGTGATCATAATTTATAAACTGTACCAATAAATACAATTTTTGAAATATATAAAGTATACCAATGAACTCAATTTAAAAAAAAATAGTAGGTTACCTTGGGAGATAACTATAGAGATGTGAGGAGAAAAGAAAATTTGTGAAATAGCTATCTGAATTGGCAGAATGTTTATAGAGAATCAATGGGTTCTATGTTTGACAGCATCAAATCTCTATTTTAGATCTGTGGTAATATTTTCAGTGAGCAAAGTTAGCAATCATGTTTGTGTGTTTCTCTTAACAGTTTGCTCAGAAGCAGCCTGATAGTAAGCTGATGGTTGGGTTGGCATTTTACAAGTAGAAAGAGGGAAGGAAAAACAAGAGGGTATTTACAAAATGGTAATATAATTATTCATGGAATTTAGTTCGGGAATACAAGAATTAAACATTGGGATTAAAATAAAAAGGGCAATGATTTTTGCATGTTAGTGAGATCAGTGAATTGTTGGAGAAAGTGTATATAGTCTAACCAAGCATCCCATGTAAATCTGATTCTTGTATACAGTGGGTCACTCTTACAATAGTGTTGGATCATAAAGGTAGTATTAGAGCAAATACTTTTTGTTCAAATTTCACATATGTCTACTTAAACACAGATAGAACTACTTCTAAAAAATCAAATTGCCAGAAATGATAGCACACACATGTAATCCCAGCACTTGGAAAGCTGAGGCAAGAGGATCGCCATGAATTCAGAGCTAACCTATACGACATACTGAGTTCAAGGGTAGTCTGAACTATGTAGAAAGACCTTCTTGTATCAAAAACCACAAGAAATAAAAATGAAATGTGTGGGAAGATACAAATCATCAAGACTTTACCAGTAGATTACTGGACAGAGGAAATGAATATGTTTTTCTGTTAGGTTTAGCTTGTAAAATATTAAATTAATAGCTGTTGTGTGAGTTTTCCTGTGATTATATCCCCCAAACAGTTATCCTTTATTTTTGACATTTTGTAATATATATATATTTATATGTATTTTAAATATTTTATCCATGTATGAAAGTTACACTCTAAAAACTTTCAGGGGAATCTGAGCCCCAGGCAGGGGATGCTGACTTAAGGTCTGCTGCCACAGCGTGGTGTGGCTGGTTCTGTCCTCACCCTGAGGCCACAGGCCACACGGGTGCCAGAGTGCAGCAAAACTGCTCATTCAGCAAAATAGCAGTGGCACCTGCTGACAGCTCCAGGCCATTTCCCATGGGGTTTGAAGAAACAGTTCAGACTCTGCATGACCTTCATGCACAAGCAGAGAAGCTTGGGGCCAGTCCTTTCCTGAAGGCTGTTGGGCTGTTTAACTGCATCTGCCATCTTCTTATTTGTGGAAACTCATTATGAGAAGATTCTGAAGAAAGTCTCCAAATATGCTCACAGTGCAGAATGAGAAGGTACCTGCTCTCCAAGGTCTTCTGGCAGACCCCATGATTAAGGGCTTGTAGTTATTGAAATGACTGTTCATGAAGACAGAGATGTGAGCAGTGGGAGATAAACCATAGTGTGAAAGACCCCACTTCCTGCTGGGATCCTCATCTGTGCACTGACTCATCACAGGCCAACTCTTCATCCTTTCCAAGCATCATTCCTTCTAAGATGCTATGGCAGGGGTGACCATTTGTCACTCAGTATCCACTTTATGTCCCCAAATTATGTAGAACTCTGTAGTCTTTTTATTAGTTTCTGAGAAGATATAAGGAAGCACTTTACTTATTTTCATGCAAAGCCATTTAGTAAAATATGTAGTTAGTCAGGCAATGCAAACTTTTGCATTTTACCTGGACCAGTTCCACTTTATTCCATGGGCCAGTTTCCCAGGTGGCTTTCAGCTTCAACAAGTCTTGTCTTAGTGTTCAGTCTTACTCTCCCAAAGTAATAAAAGGCTTTGCTTCAGGTGGGGTACATGTGTGTGTGGTTTTGCTAATGTAGCTCCAGATTTCAAAGAATTACCTGTTTTTACTATGATTCACATCCTAAAATTGACTTCTGCTCTTGAATTTCTCAAATTGACCTTATTGAAGGAAATAATGGTATAATGTTATTTGCTTTCTGATAGCAGTAATCCTATCAATTTCCAATTACATTCTTTGGATACTTTTACATTATTGCATTACCTTTAATTTGAGAACAGGTAGTCTGTGTAGCTTGGTCATTATACAAATAAGTAAGCACAATAAAGTGGATGCTAAACCATCAAACACATAAATGTCCCTACTGTGTCTATGAATGTATGATAAATAATTGTAATAAATTTTAATTATAGCTTATTATAAATATAACTTGGTGAGGGAAATTTTTGATAGAAATAATGCTGTATATTGCTAAGCTTATGATTCCTAGACTCCTCATACACAGTATTCACTGCACATACATCTTAAGACTGGTTAAAGTTAAGTGAGGTATGTGACTTCCAAGTTAAACCTTCAAGTCTGAGTCTATATTTCTAAGCTCTTCTTTTGTCTATATGCTCTTAGTATTGGATTTCTGATGCCCTTTATTCCCTTGGGTATTTGAGAACATTGTATTTCAGAAACATTTAAGAAATATATGAGAAAGACTGAAGTAGCTAAAAGTTTTACTTTCAGAGGTACTGTAGGTGCTAGTACTAGGATCCATTTTTTTCCTGGATCTGGTAGTTATTCAGTAAATCCATAAGTCTGTGTAATATTTTAATTGCATAAAACTTCTTTAATGTTTCATAGCATGTAATAGCATATCTGTCTGCCTTTAAACCCATTGTAATAACTTATCTGAAATATTAATATAGTAGTAAAACTTCTCTTTAAAAAATACTATGTCAAGAAAAATTGATTCTTCAGTTTAATTTGGACAGTTTATCAAATGAAAGTTGTCATCCTTAATACCTTCTCTTCTACCTAATTATTCACTGGTGGCTTGCTTTTGGTTCAACTTTGTCTGTTTTAGTTGCCTCCTCTTGCTTCCATTACAGTTTCCTATATTAATTAAATTTACATGTGTCTTAGAAGATTTGGTAAAAAGTGGACTGAGTAGGTGAAGCCACTAGAGATTCTTTTTATTGAAACTGACATGTATCTTTCCATATAGTTTCTTTCTAACCTTCACGAAAGAAGTGCCATGGAATTAGGAAAACCTGTTATAATTCTTCAGACCATCATGTTTATGTGATTAGTAAAGCTGGAAGGTTTTCCCCCAAATCTTTTCTCACTTAACCACAGCTATCTTATAATGAATTTGGTGGGGGACTTTTTGTCAATCAAGTACCTTATATCATTATAGACTTACTGTAAGTATTATATACTTGGGCAGTACCTGGAATTTATTGTGTACATTGATAATGCATTTTCTGGGAAATTAATTCAATAGCCACATCTTATATATGACTAAGCCTAGGCTGGGTTTATAGGGTATCCAAAGAAAGTAAAAAATGAGGTTTCATATCTTAGTCTTCTTTTTAGATATTTATATTATCCTCCTAATTTTTGCTTTTCATTTCATACTAGTATTGCCTGCTATAAACCAGACTGTTCTTTATGTTGTTTTATAACTATATTCTACATTTCATTTCTCTTCTACACTGTTTCTCTTCTACTTTCTTTTCAGATTGAATAATTTTTCCTCAGTAAGAATCATCTCAAATGCTGTCATCTACATGACACATTCTCAGATATCTTCTCTACCCAAAAAGCACCTCATAATGATAGTGTTGTGCCTTGTTTTAAAGATTGTTGGGGCCGGGGAGTTAGCTCAGTGGTTCCGGTGCCTGTCTTGCAAGCGCAAGGGCCCGGGTTCGATTCCCCGGTAACCACATACAATACTGGGCGTGGAGACTCACGCCCAGCAGCAACCAGTACCACATACCACAGTGCTGGGCGTGGTGGCTCACGCCTGTAATCCCAGCACTCGGGAGGCAGAGGTAGGAGGATTGCTGTGATGTGAGTTGGAGGCTGAGCTCAGGGCCAGCCTGAACCACAAAGCGAAACTCTGTCTCAAAAAAAAAAAAAAAAAAAAAAAAAAGATTGTTATATTTTATATTATTTTCTCCCTTACTTGAAATTAGCTCCCTGACATCAATGTCTTGTTTTAGTAATCTTTGTATATACAATGCCATATTGGCATTTTGTAGGCACAGAATACTTGTTGAATGAGATCAGAAACAACTAAAGAAAAAGAATGTATGGTTAAAGGGGTCAAGGATTAGAAAATGTTGAATTATTGGAGAGAACAGGACTTCTTACTGAGCCTCATGCATAGAAGCCCTGATAAATCCAGTCAGAATAGGGGCTGGAAACAATAAACTGCACATCTCCACTTTTAAATGGTGGTTTTCTTTTCCTTTTTTGAAATAGGGTCTCGCTTTGTAGTTCAGGCTGGCCCTGAGCTCAGCCTCCAACTCACATCACAGCAATCCTCCTGCCTCTGCCTCTCAAATTCTGGGATTACAGGCATGAGCCACCACACCTGGCACTGTGGTATGTGGTGCTGATTGCTGCTGGGCGTGAGTCTCCATGTCCAGTATTGTGTGTGGTTACCAGAGATTGAACCAAGGTCCTTGCACTTGCAAGACAGGCGTGGGAACCACTGAACTAAACCCCCGGCCCAAATGGTGGTTTTCTTAAGGGCTAAACAACTGAGGAGGTTTTGCAACACCCCATCCCCCACCCCTCTGGTTACAAAAGGGTTATCCAGTCCCTCCTGGAATGGCTTTCTGAGGAACTATCTGCTTTAGAATGAAAAGTGCTGCTAGAATGAAAGTCTCTAGAATAACTTGATAATAAAAGGCCTACCTTTTTGGGCCAGGACATGCTGAATCAGAGAGAAACCTCATGCAGTGCCCTGTGCTAGATAGCATGCATCTCCTGGAAGAAAGGTTTAGATGGTCAGATGAAGAGCCTGAAGCCAGAGCCAGTTTATTCTTCAGCATCTAGGACTTTCACTAATTTTAAGGGCCTACAAAAATGCTTTAATATCTTTTAAGATTAAAAAAACCCCTTTTATTATTGAATAAAATAGTTTACTATATGACAATAACATATTTTTCTTTATACCAAAGTAATCATAAAATGCAATGACATATTTTTTGTGTCTGTGGAGGAAGGACCAAAAAGATGTGTGGGTCAAGAGCTACTAGATGTCATAGTGAAATCCTGTCTGAGGCCTACCCATCTTCTCAGAGTTGTTCCTGGACTGTGAAAGAGAGCATGTTCTGACAATGTGTGATATTTTAATCCACTTGTTCTATCCTCTGCACCTCAGTGTCTTTGTCCATAATGAGAAGATTGGATAGGCGAGGACTAGCACAGATCAGCCCCTCTTAAATGAAGTTACCTATCAGAAGCTCTGAACAAGTGCCAGCTAGAACAGATTACCCAACATGACTTTATTTTGAACCCATATCTGTGATAACTTGCATAGACATAGAACAGGACTGATAGCCACTCTACATTTTTTGTGAGCACAGTAAAAAGTACAAGATTAGAAATATTACTGCATGAATAGTGAGGTCTTACGGTGCAGCTGGGAAACGAGTAGAGGTAGTAAAGTGCCTGGTATGTTGTAACTGCCCAATAAATATTTATGAAATGGATAAAATAATGATGTATAGAGAACATTAGTTTATTTTCATCAAGAGAAAATGCTTTTTCTAGGAAAAAGTATTGCATGTGGAACTTTTTTTTCTTATTCTCTGCACAAAAATAACAGACATTTTGAAGATGGTTGTATCTCAGTGTTTAAATTTTGTTTCTGTAAATTATAAGATTCTAAAGATTAAGCCTAGAGCTTTTTAAAGATATTTTCTATTTGTATGGTTTTACTCTTCTATATCTAATTCAAAATATGTGCTGTATTACTGTTGAAGCAATATTCCTCTGACTTCTACTTCTTTAGCCTGTAAATTGTCTGTTTTTCAGATTATTGGTAGAACATCAATCCCTATTTGATATTCCTTCACTATTCAGTGTGCTTCATATCACTTACTCTGTTCCAACCATCTTACATGCTGAGAGATTTCACACTGGTAGAAAAAAGATTTAATGGGCGCCTACAAAATACAGAGTTAGAAAGAAATTTGCTGATAAACAAGTATAGTCATATGCTGCATACCTATGTTTGTGTTGGTGACAGAGCACATATATGTGATGTTCCCATAAGACTGTATTATTTTGTGATGCCTTTAACATATTAGCTTGTCTAAATACATTCTGTGGAACTCATATAACAAGATTGGCTAATCACACATTTCTCACACATCGCCCACTCGTTAAGCCATGCATAGCTCTATTACAACATGACAAAGTACCGCTATATTGTCCTATTTTCCTTTTTCCAGTCTAGTAATAAGTATACATTCCCTCTTCTGATATCAGAAGCACCCAAACTGCCCCTAAAAATAGAGATGTTTTGGCTTCATTTTAGACCTGTGGCCTAGAGTCCATGGGGGGTATAACCTATGTGTCTACATTTTTAAAAAGATCATTTATGACTGACTATGAGAATCACTAACCACTGAGAATTACTGCAGCATAGTAAAACAGAAACATAGACTCTGGCATTAAATATATTTGGGTCCAGAGTTCAAATCTATAGTCTAGATATATGATCTATGTCTAGGTTAACAGTCAAGATCAAATTACTTAATCTCTCTGAACTTAAATTTCCTTGTCTTTAAAGTAGGAATAATAGTATTTTATAAGGTAGTGGAGGGATTAAAGATGAGATAGGTTGACAGTACTTGGCTATCACAAGCTGTATAGCTGTTATTATTTTAGTAATACAAAGTTATCCTCCGTTTTTATCATGACCTATAAAAGTGAAATGTTTCTCACAGTAACCCATTTAGGCCTTTTCAACATCCCAAAAAACATTCATGTAGAACTTCCCCAAAGCTTTTTTTCTTTTTGGAGGGGGGATCAGTGCAAGGCATTACACCTAACACATTGCTCAAACCAGGCAAGCATTTTACCATTGAGCTACATATATCCCCCATCTCACTTTATGCACTTCGAATTTTCCTCCACGTTTGCATTTGGGCTACGCAGTGGTGGCAGGAAAACAGGTGGTGTCTTGGTCTTCAAGTCGTTAACATCTTCTGGAATAGCTAATTATTTCTGAAGCAAGTTTTAAAGTTATTCTTTGTCCTATTTCAAGAATGAGTATATTAATGTATCATGAAGTCAGGATAAAAACTTGCTAGTTGCAAACCTATAGGACAAAGGGGTTTTGTCAGTGAAAGAAGATACGAATTCCTAATTCGTGATAGTGGCAACTCTATCATCATATGTATGTTCATGGGTCACTATCTGCTGATTTTTAAATGGTAGTGTTTCAGATGTCTTTTTAAACTTTGCAGATCAAGACAATTTTACTTGAAATTTCTTCAAAATATTTAACTAGCAGTGTAATGAAGGAAAAACATGAGCGAGAAAAAGAGAGCTGGTAGTCTCTTTTCTGGTAATCACCTCTCCTGTCTGTATGTCATTACCCGAGTATACTTTTATTTTCCTTTGCTGTGAACTTGACAGAATTAAAAAGGATGTGTTGATGTTCTTAGTTATGGGTTAAGTACTTAAATCATATTGCTAAATATAGCTATTTAATTTACATGATCTTTAGCATTTAGCAAGACCATGGCTGGCTTCATTTTCTTGTGAAATGGGTATTCACTGAACTCTTTCACTGAAGATTCTTCCTCTTTATCTACTTTGTTGGATCATCATAGAATACATCAAGTGTATTTGATGTTTTAAATTTAAACATCACAGGTTCTGGAGATTACATAACATTATGTTTGATGCATCCTATTTCTAGGATTGCTACATAAATAATTTTATACACACACATACATACGGGTCATACAGCCCTAATGCAGAAATCCAAAAGCTGAAATGTTCTAAAATCTCAGTTTTTTTGATCACTGACATAACCGTAAGTGGAAAATTTTATTCCTTGAAACTGTTTTGTGTATAAAATTATTTAAAATATTATATAAAATTACTTTCAAGTTGATACATACTTTCAGTTGGTATATATGAAACAAATACATATCTAACATAAGTGAATTTTGTGTTTAATTTTGGGCCCCATCTCCAAGTTATCTCATTATGAATACGTAAATATTCCAAAATCCAAAACAATCAGAAATCCATAGCACTTTATAGTCTTAAGTATTTCAGCTAAGCCATCCTCAACCTATGCACGCACACTCACACATACACACAATTTGTTAAACCTCTACTCAAATTATACCATTACATATATCTGAGCCAGAAAACTTTAGAGGAGAACTTAATGGCACAAGTATTTTTAAGAAGAAACTAGAGTAGAGGAGGATGTAAGTAGATGAAAAAAAAATCTTTAACAGACTGTACCTTAAGGGATTTTTGACTTCCAGTAGTTAGAATCCCGGCATTATGATTTAACTGCAAGTTATCTTAGTAGAACACTGATCAGTGAATTATATTATAAAGTATCTAACATCTATAGGTTACACGAACTTACAAATGAAATATACTTTTTCAGAGAATGATTTGTACACGTGCAATGCAGTTACAGAACAAGAGGCACATACTAATAGGGCAATGTAGTGAGATGCCTCAGAGCTTAAACTGTGAAATTAGATGGCCTGGCCTGCAATTCCAACTCCTCTAGCTAACTATGACCCTGGCAGTTTCTCCAAAATGCTATCTGTAAAGTAAAAATAATTATTGCTTTGCAGTGGAAAGAATTTTGTAACCAAAAATATTGAACTGTTGAAAAATAGGGACCCTCTAAACTTTTGAAAATGTAAGCTAAAATAAATGATTAAAGTAATTAAGGAGTATTATTTTAGTGACTGCCTATGGGGAGAGTGGGAAAACCTAGAAGCAAAGACACCAGCTGGAGACATGCCAGGACAGTCCAGACATGAAAAGTGCAGCTGTGGAAGTGGAAAGGAATGGGCAAGACCAAAAACTCATCCAGATTTCACAATCGATTGAAGTTTTAAAACAGCCCTGTCTCTACAAACAGCATAATTCAGCAAAATGGTAGAAATTGCTGATGTAGCAGCTCAGTGGAAATCTCCTCTAAGTGCTGTCAGAGATGATAAACTCCGGGAACTCCAGCTGGTAATGTGTGCATTCACTCACAGCTTCCTTTGCCCCTTTGTACACCCGAGCACAACAGGAGCCATTGGCTTATCCCTATAGGAAGTGCCTGTGTAGGAGATGCTTACTGAACTGAGTGTCTTTGTTTAGAACTAATTGACCCTCCTCAAAACAGTGTTTCTACGCATACTCAAATTAGGAAGCCTTTGCCCATCTGATAAGTCAGAGAGAAATCAAGGTCAGCAGTCAGATTGGAGTAGAAAAGAAAGCACAGAAGGACATTTCTGTCCGACAGAAGAACAATGTA
>PVIR01046796.1:0-10100 GCA_004026965.1 Petromus typicus
AATCCTCCTGCCTCTGCCTCCCGAGTGCTGGGATTACAGGCGTGAGCCACCACGCCCGGCACTGTGGTATGTGGTACTGGTTGCTGCTGGGTGTGGGTCTCCACACCCAGTATTGTTATGTGGTTACCAGGGAATCGAACCCGGGCCCTTGCGCTTGCAAGACAGGCACCGGAACCACTGAGCTAACTCCCCGGCCCTGAAGTCATATGTTTTTAATGAGCTACATAGTTTACATTATATACTTCATTTTCTCCAATTCTCTGAACCAAAAATACCTCTTAAAATAATAATAAGTAAATAGATTTTCTTCTAGGTAAAGCCTTCTTGTCACATATGTACATTATCTGGTTGGAAAATATCATTCAGTATTGTGGGAGTTAGTGGAGAGTTTTTCTTGAAACATTAATGATTGAACAGTTGCAGAAAACATGAATTTCAATTTTTTTAGGTCCTTTTGTCAAGAGGCCCCTCCTAAAGGAAGTCTGTGATTGCAGGGCATAATGGGGACTCTGAGCCTGAATCTTGTGCATACAACTGCTCGAGTGAGTCAGTGTATTGATAAAAATATATCCTTTCATCTAAAAAGCAGAAAGTAATCTTTCCACTGATGACAGGCCTTAAACAGTGTCATTATTTGTGAAGAATTTTTCATCTGTATCCACTGGTATTGATGTTTGGAAATTTTAATAAATATTCATATCAGCAAGAGTCCAGGTCTGTGCTCCTTTTTCAAAAAGTCTAAAGCAGTGGTAAACAGACACATAAAATGATAGATCCAACCAAAAATACTGAATTGCTTCTTTTTTGTGCCCTGCTAACAACAAAGGTTCAAACAACACACTTAAACGTGAGAATAAATTGTGGCAAAGATAATGTCTGAGATTGGGTTCATTACAGGGTGTAAAATGTACGAATGAAAGGTATATGATTACTTGAGTTCTAGTCATTACATTCCAATCTTTGACTATATAATGGCTGTCTGCCTGATACAGCACTGAATGTCAGTTTAGTAGTTCATTCAATAGCCATTTCCAAGCAATCAAGCATAGCATTTATGTGAGCATCTTTGAGATATAATTGTGGGTATTCCAACTACATCTCCATCTTGGGTATTTGCTGGGAGCAGTTGGGAAAGTAATAGAAATTATCTCATTAGGTTATGTCCTCACACATCAAAATCATTCTATGAATCTAGCAGCATCATCATGCTATAGCTGATCAGTAATGCATCCCAAGGCTCCACCACAGCCCGAGTCAGAAACTACATTTAACAAAGGTTCCCAAATAATAGTTATACATGTTAAATTTGAGAAGCATGGGTGAGACTGTAGGAAAGCAGGCCCTGAGGCCAAACTGCTTGAATCCTCTATCACTTGCTATATATGAGGCCTTGATATGGTACTTTACCAATTTACGCCTGTTTTGTAACCTATAAACTGAGGATTATAAATAAAACTCAATTCACAGAGTTATTGAGCAGAACAGGAGAATGATCACATTTTTAAAACTTAGAAAAGAGGGGCCAGGGATTCAGCTCAGTGCCTGTCTTGCAAGTGCAAGGACCCTGGTTCGATTCCCTGGTAACCACGTACAATACTGGATGTGGAGACTCAAGCCCAGCAGCAATCAGTACCACATACCTCAGTGCCGGGCGTGGTGGCTCATGCCTGTATCCCAGCACTCAGGAGGCAGAGGCAGGAGGATTGCTGTGATGTGAGTTTGAGGCTGATTTCAGGGCCAGCCTGAACTACAAAGTGAGACCCTGTCTAAAAAAAAAAACCTTAGAAAAGTAAAACATAAGTCATCAGACTGCTCTAGTTATACTGAGGATTGATTGAGTCATAAATGTCAAGCAAAAAATAATAGAAATAGAAAGTAATGTGTAAATGTTATTTGTAGTGGAAAGAATAGTGTTGGGTGTTGTCAAGATAGATATGATTTTAAAATGGACCCTGGCCTCATGATACTTGTAAACTAATAGAGCTAATTCTCCCTGGATGTCATGCTGGTTGTTAAAAAAAAAAAAAATCACAGCAGTCTTTCAGAAATGTCTATCCAATGGCAGTCAAGGCATTCCTGCCACAGCCTAGAGTTTAAATGTAAACTCTAGATCTAAAATGTAATTCACCAAATTTGAACTGCTATAAAAGACTGGAAACTGATTACGATGGTGGAAGAAAAAGGCACATTCCTTAACTTCTCCATTTTAAAGTAGTTCTCATATAAACTACTCTGTGAGATTTATAAAGCTGACAGCATTCAAAAAGGTCCCATCTGGTGAGTTGTGTGAAACAAGTTGGTTCTGCTTGATTGGGGTAGGGGAACGTGAGCTGATTCTACACATATGCACTATTTTCTAGGATAAGTTGTATCCTGCAATGGTTCTCAAATTTGGATATTCACCAGAACTGCTGGAGAGCTTTTCAAAAATATTCATACTTGAGACCTACCCCTAGAGATGTTGATTTAATTGCTTTGAATTGAGGCCCAGGCATGAGTATTTTTAAAGTTCCCCAAGTGGTTCTAATGTGCAGCCACTGTTGAGAATCACTGCTATAAAACACATTAGGCCCAAAGGTGCCCCCTGTTAGGGGAAGGAGTTTTAAAAAGCAAACAAGAACCAAGGACAAAAAAGGAAGCAAAGATCAGGGTATCAGAGAGATACCCAATTAATATTCTGCTTCTATGTCCTCAGATGAACCAAGAGGAAAGTGGGCTTCATGTGGCACCAGTCAACTAGGGGTTTTGTAAATTTGACTTTTCAGACAGACAGGTCCAAGCATAAATCAGCATATACCAGAACCCTGAAATAGCAGGAAAAAGAGGACAATTCTAATTATGTAGGGCTGACAAAATGGGGTAATGGGGAAAACACCCCAAACAGCCAAACCTCCAATCAAATTCATGCCCTTTACTGACAAAGCTTTGAAACCTTTTTCAAAACAGATTTTCTGAAATAGCTAAAGCTGGAAACAACCCATATGTGAACATACAGGATAAAGTACACTGCAGTAAATCCACCCAATTATAAGGTATGAGCTGCTGCAACACACAACATGGATGAATCTCCCGGATATAATGTTGAGAAGCCTGAGACATGACAGCACAAATGACATGATTCCATTTAACTGAAATTCAAGAGTTCCACAGAACTAATCAATGACAACAGAAGTCAGAAGAGTGGTTATCTTTTGGAGGAGGCCCTGTCTGGGAGGGGTCCAAAGGGAGCCTGTTGGCTGGGTGCTGCAAACACTCTCTATCTTGGTCTGGGTAAGGGTCATAATATGTGCACGTATCACCACATTCACTGTGTGGAACATTCACAATGGGTGCACTTTACCACAAGCAAGATATACTTCAATTTTAAAAAAGAAAAAGATGGCCGGGGAGTTAGCTCAATGGTTCCGGTACCTGTCTTGCAAGCGTAAGGACCCGGGTTCAATCCCCGGTAACCACATACCATACTGGGCGTGGAGACTCATGCCCAGCAGCAACCAGTACCACATACCACCGTACAGGGAGTGGTGGCTCACGCCTGTAATCCCAGCATTCGGGAGGCAGAGGCAGGAGGATTGCTGTGATGTGAGTTGGAGGCTGAGCTCAGGGCCACCCTGAACCACAAAGCGAGACCCTGTCTCAAAAAACCTAAAAAGAAAATGTATCTGTTATGATTGTCATCATTCATTCCATAAATATTTATTGAAAGCCTACTCTAAGCTAGGTCACATTCTAGTTGCCAGATAAAGAGTCTTCAATTGACAGAGCCTTTGCTCTCCTGACACCCACCTTCTAATGCAGAAGGCAAATTGTAGAGCAGAAATACATACAGGTGACATCATGTCAGAGAGTAAGAAGTGCCATAAGGCAATACAAAACAGTATGAGAGATACAGAGTTTGATGTGGGTATAGTATGCTACTTTGGATGGCACAGTCAGAGAAGGCCATTGCCAGCAAGTTCAGTTGTATTGTTTCTGGCCCATAGAAGATTAAAAGCAACGTGTCAGATGAAGATGGGAGGAACATTATTTGAAGGCAGACAAACTGATAGATGGTAGGAGTGTCAACTGACAACACAAGATGGCTACAGAAGCTCTACTTTGGCAGACTCATGCCCCGGGGCACCAGTAGAGGGTAATACACTGTCCCACTTTAATAGCCTTTTAGAAAGTCCCTGTCATAGTCTCAAAACATTGTTCTGTTTTCTTACTTCTTTTCTTGTCTCATCAATACTCCCTGCTCTTTTTCCCCAGGCAGTAAACTCCTTGAGGGCAGGGAGTTGATTGTGTTCATCTTCGAATCAACTGCACCTATCAGGCTGAGGAGACAAGGAGGCAGTCAATAAATATTTACTATTTTCCTGGATGTCTGATGATGCTGAATCACTCCCAAACTATTTCAACAACTCTACTAGTTGGAGAATTTTCTGTGTAGGAACTCGAGATCATTTTGAACTGAAAGTGAATACTGCATCATTTGACTTTCGAGAGTGGTTGGTTAAAACAAAAGGAGAGTCTCAGACATCTGGAGAACATACAAGAAACTCTTCATTTCCTAATGATGCTGGAGAAATGAGGTGTTACTTTGCTAATGGATCTTGTCTTGACATCACCTGACATCTCTTCTTTCCTCTCAGCCTTGACCAGTGTGGTCAAACTTCAGTTTGTCTATGACTCATAAGTTAAGAACATTGGTTAAAAATACAGATTTCCAGGACACATTCTCAGAGATTATAATTCACTAGGTCAAAGATACGGCCTATTACTGATGAAAAGAACAACTAATATTATTGAACACTTATCAATTGCCTGGCATCATTTTAAATTCATGTCCTTTTTCCTCTGATCCACACACACAAAAATCACATGATAGAAGCACATGTAACAGGTGAAGAAAACAAGGCTCAGAAAGTTCAGGTCACTTTCCCAAATCATACACTTACTGAGTAGCTCTAAGACTCCAGCTCACGCATCCTGGCTCTAAAGCTTATGCCTTGTGGCTCCTTAGTCTCCTGCCTCTTAGTAAGCATTTACAACAAGCAGTCCAAGTGCCTAGGAGTCAGGCAGGCAGCCTAGGAGAGATACTCTTCTAAAAAACTGGACTGTATTAGTCCTTTGCTTTTCTTCCTGCAGCCCCTATCTAGAACTGTTGGTCCTTGACCCTGACCATTCAGAAACTCTCTTCTACTTCCCAGTTCAGAAGGGCTCTATCCTGAGGGTTCAAAATGGATGACTAGTTCTAGATCCGTGGCAAGAACAGAATACAACACAAAGGCAATCACCAACCAGGATTGGGGACAGGAAACCAGAAAACAGACCATCAAAGCAGCAAAGTAGAGGAGATGGCTAAGGTGTGAGAGTGCCCAGGTGAGAAGAAAAGAAGGTGCTCATTAGCACTCTTCTCGGTTTTGGCCTGTCCAGCAGGAACGTTCCGGAGATAATGCAAAGATAGGCATTCTCTGCCTAAAGCCTTTCCTGTCTGCACAGGCAAGCTTGGCCTGGGTATAGGGCAAACTAGCAGTGTCAGACTTGCCATCCTTCACCAGTGAGGGTTCAGAAGTGAATGAATACTCTACCTTCTTCCTTTCTACATTCTATATAACCTATCGAAGGGCCCCATGGGATTGAGACTCATTTGCCCACTGGGGCAATCTGCTTGTCACATAATTTATTGGCTTTCCTCCCTGCATACCTCGCTGTCTGCTTCCCCCTGTGCTTTCAAGGATCTTAGTCAAATAAACTACTTGTTCTAAAATTCTTGTTCCTGAGAGTACTGTGTGGTAACCCAAAAAAAGAATGTAGGGCATTTAATAAATGTAGGGTTTTACTGTGGGTAAAGTTCTAAACTTTAATCTCTGAGTGTGTGAAGAAAGTCCGTTACTGCCTGGAAAGCAACTGGCTACCACTGGCAACTTCTGCTTCTTTTGTTCAGTTCTTTATGTATGGTCTTCTTCCCAGTTCTATGATCTCAAGTGTATTTAAATGGCCAAATTAGCCTCTTGAATGAAGATAGAGAGGGAATGTCAGGCTTGCTTCCAGCATTAGCCTTTTAGTAAGGGCCAGCATTTCCTCTATAGGTATGAAGGGAGAAAAAGGAGCAATGTGACAAACACTGAGATAGCACTGATTGTTATAGACACTGATTTCAAACCCAAAACCATGTAGCCAGGAGTGGAGGTGCATGCACGTAGTTCAGATTACAAAAATGTCTGAAGGTAGAAAGAACGCTGGAACCCAGGACTTCAAGACCAGTCCAGGCAAGACCTCACCTTTTAGAAAATAAATGGATGCTACTTTATTCAACTTCTGTACAATAAGAGAGCCCAAGCAGTCCACAGGAAAGCTGATATGGAGAAGAAGCCAAGTTCTCAGTCTCAAATAAGTTCTCAGTAGACAGCTAGCATGTATGAATGAGCCCTTGAAAATGGTTTCTCTAAGCTCAAATTGAGCCCCTGTAGTTAAAAACTGAAGGAGATGTAGGAAGTCATTTTGCTGAATCCTACCAACTAGCATATTTTGGGCAAAATAAATGATTGTTGGCATTCTGAATCACCAACTTGTGATGTTTTAAAGTTTTTTTTTGTTTTTGTTTTTGTTTTGAGACAGGGTCTCGCTTTTTTGTTGTTCAGGCTGCCCCTGAGCTCAGCCTCAAACTCACAGCAATCCTCCTACCTCTGCCTCCCAAGTGCTGGGATTACAGGCGTGAGCCCCCACTCCCAGCACTGTGATGTGTGGTGCTGATTGCTGGCGGGTGTTTAAGTCTCCACACCTAGCATTGTTGTATGTGGTTACCGCGGAACAAAACCCGGCCCTTGCGCCGGAACCACTGAGCTAAATTCCCAGCCCCTTAAGTTTTTATTTATTAGTATATTGGGGGAGACAGGGGAAGAGGACACAGCCAAAACCATTGTGGCAAGTTGTGGCAAGCTCCAGTTCTCCCACAAGTCTGTCTGGAGTTCCCGACGGTACACGCTTGTAATGTGTAATGATTATATTCCATTGAGGAGTTAGAACATGTACATAACACATCTTAGTTTCTCTTAATACATCTTAGTTCCTCTTTTCATCACCTTTCCTGCCCTTCCATTCAGCCTGTATCCATTTCTTGATCCCTTTTACCTTTATATGAGATCTATATAGCTCACAAGAACGTTTTTTTCCCATTCTGTGGTCATCTTCTCACTCTGATGTTTTTTTTCATTTGCAGTGCAGCTTTTTAATTTGATGAGATCCCAATTATTGTTCTCAGGAATACTGTGCAACTGGGATTCTATTCAGAAAGTCCTCGCCTATGCCTATGACTTCAAGTTGTACCTATTTTGTCTTCTAATAAACTGAATGCTTCCATTTTAACATTTTGTTCCTTGATCTGTTTTGATTTTACTTTACTAAGTGGTGAAAGATATGGCTCCAGATTCAGTCTTCTGCATGTAGATGGCCAGTTTCCCACACAATCTATTAAAGAGACTATCTTTCATTAATTTTATGTTTTGTGGTTCTTTGCCAAAGACCAAATAGAATAAAGTTCATAGAGCTCTTTGAATCCTTTATTCTGTTCAATTGACTTTTGTGTTTATTTTGTGCCAGTACCATGCTATTTTGCTTTGTTTTATTTTAATCACAGAAGCTTTATAATATAACTTGAACCAGGATAGTGATGAACTCAGATTTGCTTTGTCTATTCTGGGTCTCTTTTTGGTTCTGTATGAATTTTTGTGTTGCATTCTTATTCTTTCAATGATATTAGTATTTTTATTGGCATCCCATTAGATATATATGTCGATTTCTGAAGTATAGCTATTTGGGCTATATTTATTCTGCCTATTAAGTAACAAAGTATTTTTTTTCTTCATTTTCTGATGTCCTCTTTAATTTAATTTTTGAGAGAGCTGTAGTTTTCATTATAGAGCTTTTTTTACTTCTTTAGTAAGGTTAATTTTTAAGTATTTCATTTTTTTGATGCTATTGAGAATAGTATTTTTCCTAATTTCTCTCTCAATGAGTTCATTATTAATGTACAAGAACATTATTGATTTTTGTGTGATTTTATATCCTGCTACATGACTAAATTCGGTTATTAATTCTATATACCTTTTGGTGGACTCAGGGTCTTCTATGTTAGAGTGTCATGTTACGTGCAAATAATGGTAATTTGACTTTTTCCTTTCTTCTATATATCTTTTTTTTTTCTTGCTTAAGTTTTCTTGCTAATATTTTGAGTACCTTATTGACCAGGAGTGGTGATAATGGACATCTTTATCCTGTTCTTGATTTTAGAGTGAAAGTTTTCAGGTTTTTCCCTGTTTAAATTAATGTTGGTAGTAGGTTAGCCATAAATGACTTTTATCATATTGAAATAAGTTACTCTGTACCCATTTTCCTTAATGTTTTTATCAGGAAAAAGTGCTGGATTTTGTCAGATGTTTTTTCTGTGTCTATTGAAATGACTGTGTGATTTTTGTCCTTGCTTTTGTTTGTGATACATTACATTTATTTATTTGTGTTACTGAATCATTATTGCATTTCTAGGAGGAAGACTACTTGGTCATGATGTATGATTTCTTTCATGATTCATTGCATTCTGTTTGCCAGTATCATGCTGAGGAATTTCCATATTTATTAAAGTGATTGGTCCATAGTTCTCTTTTTCAGCTGGACCCTTACTTAGTTTTAGAATTGAGGTGATGGTAGCTTTCAGGAATGTCCTGTAGAGTACTGTTTCCCTTTCTATTTCACTAAAAAGCTTGAAGAGCATCAATGTTAAACTTCCCTGTAGGTTTCTGTAGAATTCAGCAAATGAGCCCATATGGATATGGACTATTTTTTTTATTAGTAGGGTTGTTTTATTTCCATTTCATTTCCTGTTAACAGGTTATACAGAGTTTTTTAATATTCTTGGTTCAGTTTTGGCAATTCATATATATCTGGATACCTGCTTAGTTCTCCAACATATTGACATACAGGTTTAATGTACATACCTTGAGGATATCCTCATAAGTGAAATAAATAGGTCACAGATAGGTACTGTAAGGTTAAAAAATCTAGGACAGGCCCCAACTACTACAGAAAAAGTAGTAGGCCTAAGTTTCTACTTCCTCAAGTTTCTATTTCTCGTAAAGCCTTCCCATTCCCAGAAATCCCAAGTATGAGGAAATAAAAACCACAGGCAGTGCAGAAAAGTCACCCACCAATGAATTTAAAGGTCAGCTTGCTGAGCCAATGAAATAGAGACACCTTGCTTAAGCTAAAAACGCGGGTATAAAAATTGTAAAAATCTGAGACTCAGGGCCGTTCCTCTCCTGCGTGTCAGGACGGTCCCAGCGCTGGTACTCAAATAAACCTCTTGCTGTTGCATCGATATTCTGACTGCGTGTCTCTCTGGGGTGCATCTCCCAGAGGGGCTCCGCGCGAGCCTAACAGTACATATCGCATCTTTTCTCTGGTATAAGAAAATGAAGATGTAAATGAGTCCTACAATTGTATGTTATATATTGTGAAATAGAAAATACTCAAAGTAAAATAGGGTGAAGGGGGAAAAATAATGATATTATAACAAAAAAGAAAGGAAACAAATTTTATGTTTTTAGGGGGGCGGTAGGGTGGGTAGGGCTATGGGAAAAAATGAGAATTAAGTTGTGTCTTATATTGGTACAAATCCTCATTATGGAGTGCAATCATGAAATCATGATGCATATATGTAATGTACCAATAAAGATTTTTTTTAAAAAAAAGTAAAAAAAGAAAAAAGAATGAAGATAAAAGAAAAATCAGCAAAAAAATAAAAAAGATGTAGTTGTTAATAATTTTTTTTTTTTATTTTGGCAGTATCCATTTGTTGGAAACCACCCTGTTTGGGAATTACAAGGTCAAAATTGACCAGGCCTTTTTGTTTACAAACAGACTAAATTTTTTTTTTAAATTATCTTTATTGGTACATTAAATATACACATCATGATTGCACTCCATAATGGGGATTTGTACCAGTATAAGACACAACTTAATTCTCATTTTTTCCCATAGCCCCACCCACCCTACCACCCCCCCCATATATATAAAATTTGTTTCCTTACTTTTTTGTTACAATCTCAACATTGTCCCCTTTC
>PVIR01046798.1:0-10245 GCA_004026965.1 Petromus typicus
TCTCATTTCATTCTTAATCATATCATTACTTCATTTTCTCTTATTTACTCTTTCACTGTTGATAATAATCATTCAAATCACCGAGACAACACTGAAGGCAAGCACACCAAAGTATTGACCAGAAAAGAACCTGTTTGACCAGCTCAGTCCTATCCTAAAGCCTTAAGTCAGTTCTTCCTGCTTCACATCATTGTAGCATACAATGAGATTGCCTTAAAAGAAACCACAAGAAAAACAGTTGACTTTCTAAATCCAAACTTACTTCAAAGTGAAAGAGTTCCGTATAGGGAGCCAAGAATACCAGACTGCAATATATGAGCTGCACACAACATTCAACAATAATTAATAAAAGATTAGTGAACATGGTCTCCAGAAAAAGAGATTTGGGGGAACTGAAAGGGAGAAAGAATAAGAGAAAATAAAGAGAGAAACTGGCAGAGGAATAAGAAGAATTTAAGTTGCCCTGTTCCTTAAAAGTGTAGGAAGAATTCTAGTCAAAATATAATCATTCAAATCCTTTTTAGTCTTGCAGCTGTAACAATATGACCCAATCCCACAGAAGTCAAAGTCATTTGCCACAAATAGAGGTGTCCCATCACCCCAGGTCATTTAGAACTGCATTCCTGAACTCCCTGCTTCTCGTACTTCTAATTAGCAAGGAAGTGAGGGAGAGAAAAAGACAGAGACCATGAAGTGAAAACTTAAAAGCCATCTTAACATAATTGAAACTCTACTAATTAGTCCTCTAACATGTTCATATTTATCATATCTCTGGTAGCCCTGACTAGACAAGTACACACTCAGGAACTTTCTTTTCTTGGCCTACTTCATATATTTATTCAACAGAATAGACATAGCCAGAGGTGATTCTGTTACTAAAGCTTTACTCCATTCTGTCACTCTAGGTCAGCCTACTTTGTACCATGTTTAGGCACAACAGAATTGCTTAAAAGGAAGAATGTTAGTTTTCAAAATCTAACTCTTGCTTGAAAGTGAAGAAGCTCTCTTACATAGCCAAAATATCAAGACATGACACGTGAGAATACAAAATATTCAAGGACAGTTAGGGAAGCATTAGTGCAACAGTATTCAAAGCATAACATTTGAGAGGAAGTGGAAGGAAAGGAAAGGCTGTATCCTGTGTTCTGGGCATTACTCTTCTAGAAATAGAAAGGATATCTGCTCATTCAGACATTCTCCAATCCAGTGGGAGTTAAAAAGACAGAAAAAACAGCATTTAGGAATCAGTTTCTTCATATGCCTGCAACAGAAGGTATCTTACTTGGGGCTGGAGCACCAGTCAACATTTGGCTGTTACTTTTATGGACAGCTTAACTTTGCCATTAGACAGAAGTATTTGGGAATTCCAGAGTATGTGCCCATCAGACTGAGTAGCTGCCTACTCCAAAGCAGAATTATGTAATTCTCATTAATATCTTCAGAAAAAAAACAGCAACTACAGATAACAGAGTGAAGGATGTTTGGAACTACTTAAAGAATGTTAATTTTAATTTATGAATGGCCTGCAAATCTAAGATTGTGTTACGGTTTTCATCTAGATGTTCCACTAAATGCTCAGATAGCCATAGATTCAGCTTTTCACAGATGGTTGAATCTAGAATGTGTAATGCTAGGATTAAATATGTGATGCTGAGATTAAAGATATGTCCAATGATGTGACATTAAAGGTTGTCTACTGAATGATTTGTCATAGTTGTAGTGTGGATAATGGGAGGGCCAATCCTGGGTATGAGTGCTACCTATCCTAAGAGTGTAACCTGGATAAAATATAAGGGACAGAAAGAGGGCTGCTGTCATCCCTTTGTGCTTCTTCTCTACTTTGCTGCTTGGCTGCCTTTTGCCCATCATGAACTGTTTCTCCTCTGTGATGTCCTTCTGCCATGGCACCTTACCTTGGAGCTAGTTAACTATGAACTGAAACCTCTAAGAAACATGAACTACAATGAACCTTTCCTGATGCCAGATTTGTCTCAGCATTGAGAAAAGTGACTAAGATTCCTTGAATTAGAACCTACTGGGCTCTCCAAACACTCTACTACTCAGCAGTAAATTTTGCCCTATCCTTCAAACAATCATGTGTTCTCAAATGGAAACCAATTCTATTAAGCAATTAATTCTATTTTTTAAGTAATCTCAGCTTTTATTTAAAAGTTGATTATGTTATTAAAGCATTTTGTCCACTCTGGTTTTGTTGCAAGTCAATTAAAAGGAAAAGCAGAATTTTAAGAAAAAATTTTTAAACTATCTTTCTGAAAGTTTTAATTTTTTCTAGATAATGTTAGAGAAAAACTCTGCAGGGGAAGAAAGAAACATAACATATGGAAGACAAGAAGTACAAAGACATACATAAAAGCACTTTTATAAGTGACTCCTGGTTTCATAAGTCCTATGAAGTTTATTTTCATTTTAGAAATTTAAAAAATCTGAGATTCAGAGATACTAAGTAGTTTGCCCCAAGTCACAAAGGAAATGAGTGGTGATTTCAATTATGCTTCCAACCCTGCTATGTAATGTGGAATGTTGGAAGCAGAAACAACTGCATTGTGGCCCTGGTTATTTATTAACTAAATGCCGAAGGATCTTGGACCTGCCACTTGCTTTGTGCCCAGAGTGCTCAGGGGTTCCCCACTCTCTCAATTCCAAGGACACTTTACTTTTTTTTATATTTTTTTCTACTGGATAATGATGGCAGTTCCCCAAGTATGCACCTCTCAAGTAATAATTGATTTTTTTCCCATAGTGATTGAGTTGAAAAACAAAACAAAACAAACAAACAAAAAAAAACCAAAAGGCAAAAAATAGAAAGCACTCAAAGCATTCCAAACTGACAAGATCAGATAGGAGGGACTTGTGTAGATGACATAAGAGCAAAAGAGAACCTAAGAAACAGTGAAGCAATAGCAAAAAGCCATTTCCATCCTCATGACTGAAAAAATAAGAGGAGACACTGCTGTACAGTCCACAAGCCATGGAGATCAGTAGGAACCCTGAACTCAGTGGAAGCTATTTGGTGAATGAGACTATGGAGGGGTTCATAGGGGCCACTGAGGTCCAATGGAAGTTACAGCCACTGGGGAAGACAGCACATAAGAAGTCACAATCGAGGGCAGAACAGGGAGAAAGATTAACTGGCTTCTTCGCTTCTCCACTATCTAGGCTGCTTCTGGTATCTCCCATTAGCTGAACCTACTTAGAAGACATTGCAAATAACACTGGAAAGCACAGTAATTGCAGTATGCTGAGTTACAGGTGTCTGCCACTACATGCACCTTTTTAAGCCTATGGCCAGGCAGCACATCATGGTAGACTATGAGGCAAGGCAATGTTCATGCCATGGCAGCTGGGAAGCAAAGAAAGAAAAAGAAAAGGGGGAGCTGGTGTTCACATATGCCCCTTCATAGACCTCTCCCCAGGAGCCTAACCTTCTCTCACTATGATCACCTCCCAGGTCCTTTTCCAGAAGTAAATGTTCAGCAAAATAGCCTGAGAGATACTTAAGATCCAAACCCTAACCTCATGTCTTCCTTCTATCCAGCTAGACCTTTGGTTTAGCTGCAGAGGCAGAAGAATCTATGAACCTTTCTGAACAAAAGTAATAATCTCAACCCTCCAGGCCAGATTCTTGATAATCTACAGAGATTTTTAAAGCCCCTTTTATTGGTTTGTTGAGTCTGTAATTTCATTTATAATGAAAACCTCCAACACTGTGATGATTTTTGGAGGATGGAAACATCTCCAAAAAAGTTTTAATATGCCATCTCCGCTATTCTAGTGTCACCATTAGAATTAAATAAACAAATAAACTTACACAGGCTTAATATATGTTTATCAAATAAAGAAGATGGGTCAAATGAGTTTTACTGAATCAACAATGAGCAGCACGGAGAAGTACAAAGCCACATCCTGCCACTTATACCATGTAAGCCCTGCTTCCTCCAGTGCCAATCCTTTATTGAAATGTAAAAGTGCTTTATAAATCTCACAGTGCTATTTGCACACAAGGTATAAAAATCATTAGATTTCTGTTTCCTTAATTCAAAAAACTTACTCAGCTCAAATTCTTAAGCACTGCTGGTGTATGTGCTGGTATATGTATATGTCAATATTCCCAGCTAAAAAAATCCATGGTGTCATTACTGTCACCCACAGCACAATTATTATTATTACTGACTAAATACAATATATTTATTCACTGTCACTATTACAGCTTGACAGTTCCTTTCTTGTTTGTTTCTTTATAACCTGGAAAGGAGTAAATATTTTTAATCAAATTTCATGGAATTCCATAGGATAAATTGTACATAATTTTTTCAGCTTGCCATTTAAGATATAACATGTGTTGTTTCATTTTTCAAACTCAGAAAATATTATATCATTTCCTAAAAGTTTAGCAAACTCTGACAATTACAAAAGAACACTACAAAGGTTTGTGTTGTCCTGAATGAAGATTGTCAGTTACAGACAAAAGTCACATACTCCTTACACTTGATGTTGCTAAAAAAGGCAAGAAGTTGTAGCTGATGAGAGCAAAAGTTACCTCTTGTAAACAAAATTATGCTCCCTGCACTGCAGTTCTAGCAAATGAGAAGCCAACTCTAGATCCAGCTCCATGGACAAATACATTTAAGGTGTGCTTTTAAATTTTATTTCAAATTTTACCTCAAACTATGCCCAGAAGGACTGCCAAGTGTCTTTCTAAATCCAGCAGAGGCCCTTCGTTTACACTGCTGAGAACAGTAAATGCACAGACCCGTGTGACAGGGACTGTTCTGTGGGCCTGTATCAACTGCAGTTTCCATAATTAAATGTAACACTGCCATGGCTTGCTCAGCACAGTTGGTTAGTTTAATTACTTTTCTTACAATTTGGATAGGGAAATATTTCATCTGGATACTCTAACTGGCCTAAGAACACAAAAAGAAACAAATTCCCTTTTTTGGCTGGAGACAGGGTCTCTAGGCAGAAATTCCAGAGTCTTGTTCTTGAAACAGGAGGGGCCAGCAAGTCGCTGGTGGTGCTATGAGGTACTAGCAGCAGCCAGTTCTAGCAGCTGGCATGGTACATTTTTAAATACAGATATCCTCAACTTAAAATGGCTCTGTGTAATTTTTCATCTATATAACTCACATTGTGCAAAGCATTACACATTCAGTAGAAATAAAACTTCAATTTTTAAACAGAAAATGCTCAACATAAAATAAGGTGAAAGGGGACAATGTTGAGATTGTAACAAAAAAGTAAGGAAACAAATTTTATATATATGGGGGGGTGGTAGGGTGGGTAGGGCTATGGGAAAAAATGAGAAATGAGTTGTGTCTTATACTGGTACAATCCCCATTATGGAGTGCAATCCTGATGTGTATATTTAATGTACCAATAAAGATTAAAAAAAAAAAAAAAACTTCAATTTTTGAATTTTGACCTCTTCCCAGCCAGTGATACATCACAATAGAGCTCGCCGTGCTAGGAAGAGGCCGCAGGTCACCGCTCCCAGCCAGCCCTCTGATCTCGAGGGTGATAATGATCCTCTGCCACGTGCTGTGTTGCTCTGCCATGAGGTTTGGTAGCTAATGTGCATCACATGCACTTTTGGCTCAGATATTTTCAACTTATCATGTGTTCATCTGAATGTACATGCACTGTAAATCAAGGAAAAGCTGCATATTCAAGTTGTAAAGAGGTTAAGCAGTTTGCCATCGTTTGAAAGATAGCTGATTTCTGGAGACAGCTGCTACAGATTATATGAAGTCCAGTGCAATGAATTAGAACCCTGGACTCAAAAAGAAAACAATGTGACTAAAAATAGTGAGAATCATTTTCATGTGTGATTCATTCCCCAGTTTTAAAAGTAATTCAAATGGAGAAGTTTAAAGTACGATTTGAGCATTAAGCTCATACTACACATTCAAGTTTTATTAGTGGAACCAAATGTTGTACACCTGAAGTCCCAGCACTTAGAAAAGCTAAGGCTAGAGAATAACAAGTATGAGTCCTGCCTGGGTAACTCAGTGAGATCCAGTCTCAAAATAAAAAAATTGGGAAAGACTGAGGCGGTAACTAAACAGTAGAGTAGCCCTTAGTTCAAGCCCTACTATTACAATACACACACACATACACATACACACACACAAACCCTAATCACTCAAAACAGGGGACATTATTGAACAAGGATTAGGTATATAATCACTGCTTTTAAAGAACAATATTAATCTAAGTTGATAATTTTGTAAATTTTAGTCTTTAAATGGTGTTTTATAATTTCATTACCTTCATATTTAAGGAAAAAATTAATAAATAAATCATCAGGAAATACTTTCTATAGCTTCAGGGTATGACTTTATTCTGGTTTTGACCTATACAGATTATTAACAGTTGGTCCATGCTTGATTTGCAAGTTTTTGTGTAGTATCATTCAGAAAATATAAGCAATATGCCTAGATCCCAGAAAGGCTAAGTAGCACTAAGAGGAGAAATATCATACAGCTTATTTTTGTTGGTAAGTTCCACATGAGTCAAGAAAATTTAATAGTCACAAAAAAAAACGCTAATGCAATATCAGGCTTCAAGAAGCAAGAGTATATTGTTTTTTCTGCCAGAGTCCTACTGAGGTAAGTACTCACAAGGAAATGTGGACCCTATGCTGACTTCCAGACAAACAAAAGTACACCAGAGTGACTGGACAGAAAGATAATCCAAACTCAGAAGACATGAATGATAACTGCAAGACACAGAAAACTTCATTTTGGAGAGAAGTCTGTCAAACACATGAGGAGAAGGACTCAAGACCAATGCTTACATGTGATAGAAAGCTAGACTTGATTTAAACAAAAAATTTTTCGTGCTGGGGATTTAACTCAGTGGTGCTGCGCCTGCCTCAAAAGTGCAAGGTCCTGAGTTTGATCCTCAGCATTGCAAGGAAAATAAATACATAAATAAATTTTGTTGTTAATATAAAGTAGTCAAAAATAGGACGATCTTCCTAATGAGATAGAGGGAGCATTATGAGGATTCAAATTGCAATTACATGACTAGGTCTCAGAACTACCGTAGAAAGGGTTCTTGCCCTGAATAGAGGATTAGTCTGGATGACAATCACAGACCCTTCCCAATTCTTACAGCCCTTGATCCTAAGCGTAATCTGTGACCCTAGTAAGTATGCTGAATGGACACATATAATTTACATAGGTGGTAGATTTATGTAAACACATACAAAATGATATGACCTTACCACTGGGAAAAGAATGTTACTCATTTCCTGATATAACTGCTATTTTATCCATTTATCATTATGAAACTTTCTTGTGGTTTTTTTATTTCAATCTTACTACTAAATAAAAAGTAACTGAAATATTGGCTAGGTTGAATATGCCTGATATTTAGAAGTTAATTACAAATGCCTAGGGCACACATATTATATATTTGATACTGCACAGGCCAAAAATGAAAAAAGGCAGTCTCCTCTATAAAGATGCTTAAGGTTAAAAGGTCAACATACACTCAAATGAAAATTTTATATATTCAGTAATAAACTAGAAGCCACAGAGATTAACCCAAGGGGGCGTTTAGTCCCACTTACTTTAAAGAGAGAGTTTCTGGAGAAAATAATGGCTTATCCTGTTTGTCAGTTAAGTCTTCCAGAGGGAAGGATCGTTGTGAAACATAAAGCAGCAGAGTACAAAGAGATCACTAGAGTATAAAATGTCAAGTGCCAGCAAGGAGGGCAGGAAATGAGGCGGAAGAGACAGAGAGAAGGCAGCCTACAAAGGATTCAGACACTGTCACTTATGAGCCTGGGAAAGAGCCAGACCAAGATGGTCATCGGGAAGGTAACAGAGCAAGAGCCACACTTGAAGTGGATGCATTGACCTATAATGTCAGTAAGAAAAAAGTTAAAATTTGTAAACAATGTGGTGCAATTTAAAAGGTGATATTGCATTCACATGTATTATTCAAGGTTTAATTTTGAAATTTCACACAAATTAAGTCCTAGGTAAAGCATTCTTATGTCCTAGAAGTCACACATTTTACAAGAACACAGATGCATACAACATGACTTGTTGTGATGACCCTTCTATAATCTCTGTCAAATTCCCACTTAATCAACCACTCCCAGGGATGGGAAGGTTGAGACAGAAACAGCTCTTTTTTATTTATGTTTTTCCAAAACACATCTGGAAACTGCCATTCATCGTCCTTGTCTTAGTAAACAAAATGATAGTAGTAGAAATTTGTCCTTAAAGAAATAAATGTGATAAATGTGGGAGATTCTTTTGACCAGTGAAAAGCTACCTAGTTTTTTTTTTTAAGAAAAAATATGTTTACATCAGGACTGCCTAGTTCAAAAGCAGAAACTCAAAGTTCAAGCTAATGTCAGACAACTCTTCTCATGGCTAATATTTTTTAAGGCCAAGGCAAAACAATAATCATATCATTCAATTTAAAGATCAACTTTGTAAGTGTTTAGACATATCTGGTTATATTGTCAAGGTCCCCCATCTAAGGCAACATAAATGAAAATCCTGTGCTAGTCTCTTTTTTTAAAGAATGAAACTGCATACATACTGCCATCCTCTTATCCTCATTTTCATCCTTGAATGCACAGGCTTGGTGATAAAATTTTACAGGTGCAGTCTCCCACCTGATTCAGTAAACATTCTAACAGTTTGGTGCAAAGTATCCCAGCCAGGTTCTTCACATTCTAATTCTCACTGTGTGCATGTGTGAAAAAAACTATTTTTTAAAAAAAAAGAATTAATTTCACATCCTCTGTGAATTCTGTCACAAAGTCACTAAAAGAAATACTACACAGGAAAAAAACCCAGCAGTTTGGAGGGCTGTAATTTTGTAACCATTTGCAAATGCTTCCTAAGTCCCATCCAAGTTCAATTCACTTTTCAATCTGGTCACACAAGAAGAAAATGTTTCTAGTAACATGGCTGCTAATGTGTCTCCTCCTTTTTAATCAGTATATCTAATTCCCAAGGGTTCACTAATTTGGAAGTATGGGGAAATATAAAATTTTGTTACTATATTTATTCAATATAATTCAGGTGCCTGCCTATGGGCATTATGATAAAGAGCAATTTTTAATCATAAACAGATCCTGCTCTTAAGGTGACATCATTTCTATGAGCTCTTCTGAGCACAAGAGGAAACCTCAAATCCAGGGAGGAAGCAGAATCAGACCGTCCAGTGTAACTGGACCATAGTCCCAGCTCTATCACTAGCTCAGCCTGGTGACTGTGCAAGAGTAGGTCTGAGTCTCCGGTCCCTTTATCTGAACAAATGAGGCTTGAACTGGACCATCGTAAGCTACGTCCAGGCCTAAAATCCCATCAAAAGGAATGGCAGTGTTTCTCCTTAAGAAAATCTGATTCAAATTACAGAGGAACTGAAAAAAACAGAAAAGATCATTTTTTTAAAAAATTTAAAATTCGGGCCGGGGAGTTAGCTCAGTGGTTCCGGCGCCTGTCTCGCAAGCGCAAGGACCCGGGTTCGATTCCCCGGTAACCACATAACAATACTGGGTGTGGAGACCCACACCCAGCAGCAACCAGCACCACATCCACAGTGCCGGGCGTGGTGGCTCACACCTGTAATCCCAGCACTCGGGAGGCAGAGGCAGGAGGATTGTGATGTGAGTTTGAGGCTGAGCTGAGGGCCAGCCTGAACCACAAAGCAAGACCCTGTCTCCAAAAACCTAAAAAAAAAAAAAAAAAATTTAAAATTCAAATGTATCACAATAAATGAAATGCTAAGCTAAAAGGACTGAATTGAATTGGGTTATCACAATGATTTTTTGACATGCCCAAAAGTAAACTGCAAAATCATAAACAAGAATTGCATTTGAATAATCTATAAGTTTTGATTAACCAAAAGCTTACAAAATGCAGAAAACTGCATGACTACTTTTAAAAACAAGGGGGGATTAGACTGCACTAAGAAATTTCCAAAAGCCCAAATCACAAAAAACAGCAGTCTTACTTTGTCTTCATTAACCCTGCTGCAAGGAGGTAGCAATACCAATTTGAGGCAGCAGTACAATTTTATGTGTGTGTTGAGGGTTGAAATCAAGTTCTTATATGGATGCTAAGTACATGCTCTATGGCTAAGCGACACCCTCCCAGCCCCAAGAGTTTCATTTTAAAGATAATAATCCAGGGCACGGGATTTAGCTCAGTGGCTCTGGCGTCTGCCTTGCAAATGCAAGGTCCCATGCTTGAT
>PVIR01046799.1:0-10106 GCA_004026965.1 Petromus typicus
AAGAATTTCTATCTAATTTAGCTGCCTATAATGATATGTGCTGGCAATGCTAGCACTTGGGAGGCTGAGGCAGGAAGATCTTAAGTTCAAAGCCAGCATGAACTATATATCAAAACGCTGTAGCAACACATCCACAGCACACAGAGGATTTGTGACTAAAATGTGTGTAGGAGGGTATTGGGCATTTAACCTAGGGGTGCTCTGGCACTGTGCTACTCCCCTGGCTTTTTTCATTTTATAAACTGAATCAAGAAATCCCATGTGGCCGGGGATTTAGCTCAGTGGTTCCAGCGTCTTCCTGGCAACCACAAGGTCCCGAGTTCAATCTCTGGTAGCCATGTTCAGCAGTGCCCAGGGTGCTGGCTCACGCCTGTGATCCCAGCACTTGAGAGGCAAAGGCAGGTGGGTTGCTGTGAGTTCGAGGCTAGCCTGGGTTACATAGTGAGTTCAGGGCCAGCCTGAACTACAAAGCGAGACCCTGCCTGTCTCAAACACCAAAAAAGAAGGAAAGAAAATAAGAAAGAAAGAAAGAAAGACCCTAACTTGCTAAGGCTGGCCAGGATCTGGAGATCTTTTTGCTTCCTCCTCCCAAGAAGCTGGAGTGGAGTAGCCATGATTAGAGACCTGTGCCACCATGCCCAGCTGGTAATACTCTTTCTTAACAAATACAAAGGTTGCTTTTATTTTTCTTTGTTCCTCACATCTGCATAATAGCTCTTTATCGAAGAAAACGAATACATAAGAAAACACAGCAGTTGAACATATCCCCGAATCGGTGCCCACATCAAGGATGACCGTGACGGTGACCACAGTGCTCTCTCTCCTGCCAGCTGCTCTCTGCTCTCCACTGACAGCCACGGGCTGGATTTCTCACCTCACAGATTAGTTTTACCTAGTATGTTTGTACTTTATTACAAAAAGAATCTTTTTTTTTGAGACAAGGTCTCACTTTGTAGTTCAGGCTGGCCCTAAGCTCACTATGTAGCCTGGGCGGATGAGCTTCAAACTCACAGCAATCCTCCTGCCTCTGCCTCCCGAGTGCTGGGATGACAGGCGTGGTCACACCCCGCACTGTGGTATGTGGTGCTGATTGCTGTTGGGCGTGAGTTTCCATGCCTAGTATGGTATGTGGTACCGGGATCAAACCCGGGTCCTTGCGCTTGCAAGACAGGCGCCGGAACCACTGAGCTCAACCCCCGGCCCATAACACATATTCTTTGTGTGTGGCTTCTTTTACTCTGTTCCAGGCAGTATGATTTAGTTATTCTCTTTGTTGTTCAGTGTTCCATTCTGTGAATAAAGTAATTTACCCCTTACCCAGGTGTACCTCACATTCTTTGGTCAAAAATAAAACTTGTAAAATGTGTAGCTCAGTGGTACCGCACTTGCCTACCACGTGTGAGGCTCTGTATTCAATCCCTACTAGTGTGAAAAATTTTAATAAGTAAAAAACAGATCAGACACCACTGGATCTAGACTGAGAGTCCTCCTACGGCAGGGAGATGAGTCTGGGAATAATCCAGGCCCCAAGGCAAATAATCCACCTAGAGTAGTAACTTTCTATACCCCCAGAGGTTCTGCAGAGGTCCGTGCTGTGCCACATCGCCCTGGGGGAAGCCACTCTGAACCATTTCAACCGCTGACCAGGTCTCATGCCTGGTTTCATGGAGACCAACATGAAGACAGCTCGGGGCTCGTGCTGCCCAGCTGGTGCGAGAGGCGGCACAGCCCTGGTCCCCCCTCCCCCCTGGAGCAGAAAGGCGGCTCCTGGCCCCAGTGGACGCGCAGCTGGGTTTATCTGCTGCAGCATTCTGGTCCCACGCAGAAGCCCATGTCGCTCCGGCCCCGGCACTGTGTCTCTTTATCTGTCTCTGTTTCCTCCCTGAGAACCCAGGTCTGGAGCAAGAGCGCGCCAGGCTGTTCCATGGAGGTCGCCCTCCTCCTCCTTCTTTTCCTGTGTGACGCCTCCCAGGCTGCTGCAGGTGAGGAGCAGGAGCGGGGAGACTCGTCAGCCGTTTGCAAGTCGGGGAGGGATGCTGGCCTTCTTCCCGGCCTGGCCTGGTGAGGGGTCTGACTCACGAGGACAGACTCACTCGCTAGGACTTCTCCCTGCCTCTAATCCTGGGGAAGACCCAGAGACCATGAGGGTCAGGATCCAACACAATTTCCTTTAGAAAATAAAAGCAAGTGAGTAGATGTACAAGGAGACGGGAGCATGTGGCAGCGATTTCAGCCTTTACCCTCACGTCCTGGGTCGTCCTGCTGGAACAGAGGGAAGGACCCCGGGACTCGCCACTTCTCTGGCTTTGGTAGCTGTCTCTTGAGAAGGGATGGAGATCCCCAGAGGGGCAGGATGTGACGGGCTCCTGGCCTCACACTACCTTCTCCCACAGACGACGTCCAGGCCATCTACGTGGCCGCAGGGGAGGCGATGGAGCTGCCGTGCCCCCTACCACGTGACCTACGTGGGGACGCGTTCCTGTCTTGGTTCCGCAGCCCTGCAGCAGGCACCTCCACTACCCAGGTGGCCCAAGTCCAGGTGGCCAGCACAGTCCCACACGTCCGGCAAACCGGAGGGGGACCCAGGCTCAAGCTCCTGGGAAATTATTCTCTGTGGCTGGCGGAGTCTGAGAGCGGAGACGCCGGCCGGTACTGGTGCACTGTGCTGGGGCAGCACGTGCAGCACCAGCACTGGAGGGTGTATGATGTCTCCGTGCTGACAGGTGAGCGGGGCTGAGGCCGGGGCCGCCGGGCCCGGGGCGGCCAGGAGAAGAGCCTGACCGTCCCTCTGTCCCACAGGAAGCCAGTTCTCTGCGAGGGATGCAGACGGGGTGTCCTGCTCAGTCCTCCTGTGCTCCGTGGTCCCTCCCAGGCGTCTGGACTCTGTGGCCTGGCGGGAGGGGAAGGGGCTCGTTCGAGGGCGTGCTCGGCCCTTCTGGAGTGAGGGGGCGGCGCTGCTGTTGGTGTGTCCTGGGGAGGCGCAGCCTGAGCCCAGGGCCCGGAGACCAAGAACCATCCGCTGCCTCATAACTCAGGGCAGTGGCATCAGCTTCAGCCTGCCAGGTACACCGAGGAAGGAGGTGGCAGAATCTCCCCTGCTGCCTGGGAAGGGGGGACACACCCGCTGGGTGATTTCTGGGGGGGCAGACCACTGTTCATGTTGCTGAGCCCATGGCAGAATGTAATTGATTAGGTTGGTTTGCAGGTGAAACAGACCAGCAGCCAAGACCATGTTTTAGGGAAATGCACCAGTGTTTATAAACAGAATGGTCAATGATTTTTGCTGGAACATCCAGAGCAGAGGGGAGAAACATAAAAATTATTGCTGAGCGAGTTGTCACATGAACAATGGCCCATGGATAGTGAAGATAGAAGGAAATATATGTAACTGTTCTGCAGTTTAAAAAAAAAAAAAAGCTATGGGCTGGGGATTTAGCTCAGTGGTTCCAGTGCCTGCCTTGCAAGCACAAGAGCAGGGGTTTGAACCACATACAACAATGCCAGGCATGGTAACTCATGACCACCAGCAGTCAGTACCACATCCCACCCTCCTGGGTGTGGTGGTTGTGGCCTATAATCCCAGCACTTGGGAGGCAGAGGCAGGAGGATTGCTGTGAGTTCAAGACTGAGCTCAGGGCCAGCCTGACCTGTAAAAGCAAGATCCTATCTCAAAAAAACCCCCAAAACAAAACAAAACAAAAGCCATGATACTGCCAGGAGTGGTGATACACACCCAGAATTCCAGAACTCTGGGAGGCTGAGGCAGGAGAATCACAACGTTGGGTTTGGCATAGGCAACTGAGCAAGACCTTGTTGCAAGATAAAAAATATAAAGGGCTGGGGATGTAGCTAAATGTGAAGGCCTTGAGTTCAATCCCTAGTTGGAAAACAAAGCCATATACCACGAAAACAGGCTACTGAGTGTAGAGTAACCCAGCTCCAGGCAGAGAGGAGAGCAAATGGGCAGGAGTGGGGACAGCGCCCTCCACGGCCTCCCCACCAACCCAGGGCCTGGAGGCAGCGGGGCAGAGGGAACGAGTACGAAGCACTTTATTTTTCTTGGGAAGGTGAATTACTGCTGAGGCAGCCATGCTGCAGGTGTCCGGACTTAGCTGTCCCCAGCGGCAGGACGGCACCGCCACTCTACTCACACTGGCACGTGCATTCAGGAGAAGGCTGGAAAGGAGCCGAGAGGGGTGGTGGGTACTGGCGGCAGCGAAGCTCCTAAGTCCTCTGCAGGGAGAGCCGACTGGACGAGGGGCCTCTCTCTGGGGCACAGGGGTGCGGCCCACAGCTCCCCGCTGCCCTGCCCTCTTATCTTTTTTTTTTTTTAGATTTTTTGAGACAGGGTCTCGCTTTGTGGTTCAGGCTGGCCCTGAGCTCAGCCTCCAACTCACATCACAATCCTTCTGCCTCTGCCTCCCGAGTGCTGGGATGACAGGCGTGAGCCACCACGCCCGGCACTGTGGTATGTGGTATGTGGCATGTGGTACTGGTTGCGGGTCTCCACACCCAGTATTGTTATGTGGTTACCAGGGAATCAAACCCGGGCCCTTGTGCTTGCAAGACAGGCACGGAGCCACTGAGCTAACTCCCCGGTCCCCTGCCCTCTTATCTTGCTGTCACCGCAGCATCCTCGGATGCATCTCCCGCGCTCTGTGTCCCTCCCACGGGCTGGGATGCGCCCCAGGTCCTGCCGCTGTTGCTCATGGTGGGCCAGGGATTCACCATCCTGGCCCTCAGCATTGTGCTCTGGAGGCGGAGGGTCCCCGAGGCTCAGAGCCAAGGTGAGACCTTGCTGGGAGGGCCTGCCCTCTCTAGGGGAGGGGCTCCCAGCGGCACTTGTCTTCCTGTTCTCTTCTTTACATCTCCCGCCTCTTCTCCCCAGATGCCTCAGTCACTCAGTTCAAACCTGAAATCCAGGTCTATGAGAACATCCACTTGGCGCGTCTCCGGTGAGGGACAAAGGAGACCGAGGGTAGACCTCCTGGGGCCCGGGCAGGGAGGGCAAACGCTGGAGCTGGCCTGGACACAGGCGGGGCGGAGGAGGGGAGAAAGGGGCCAGGCCCAGGCTGACACGCTGCTTTGCAAACCCCGCAGCCCACCTGCCCACAAGACCAGATGACCTCGGCAACATCTGCCCCGCAAGTGTGACCTGCTGTGTCCTCAGCCATCTGGCACAAGGAGGACGGACGTCCTGAAAGCTGCGGTGGGGGAGGGGCGCTCCAAGCCGGGCCTGTGGCGGCCTCCGAGCCGAGCCCCGTGGGGGATGGGGGCCGGAGGAAAGCCGCGGCATTGTTCCGCGTTGTCACTTAGAAAAAGCTTTGGTCTCCTGTCTTCCCGTGGCTGGTGTGGGGGGTGCCGGGCGTGAATTCTGTGAAACTGAGGGGAACCTGGGGTGACGATGGGGGTGAGAAAAGGTGGGGCGGGCAACGAGGAGACAAACCCAGATATCTGGGCAATTGTGAGGGATTGCTTACAAGGGGACCTAAGGACACACAGGCAGGAAAATGAGGAAGAGAGAGGAGACTCAAGACAGAGGAAGGAGATGGATAAAGAGACGGAGAAAAACAGAAGCACGAGTGGGAGAGCTGAGGGCAGAGAAAAATGGACAGGAGGCTCCATGGCTTCCAAAGCAAGCCGGGCTTCTCTCCACCCCCAGGAGACACCAGGAAGAACAAGCATCCATCTGCAGCCCCAGACTTCCTCCGATGGGAGGGGGAGCGGGGTGCACGGGGTGCTTGCGCCTGGCCCCGGGGCCCTCCTTATCTGAGGTACAAGTGCTTCCCTGTGGGTTCCACTGTGCTCCAGGCTCCCGGTAGCTTATCGCCTGACTCCTGGCACATGCCCTCCCGGCCGGGGGTGACCCCTGTCTGGGCAGCGTGATGCAAGATGGCATGCCCTGGTGGGCATCCGTGGGACCTGAAGGTTGGGCGCTGGGTCCCACACGGACAGAAGTGATCCAGACTCAGCCTCACGCTCTCCCAGGCAGCTCTGCCAGGTGCTCTAGTCTTGGCTCCAGCTTGGGCCTCTGCACAAGAACCTTCTTGGAATTCTCGCCTGAGGCCTTCTCACGGCTGCCGTCTCAGCTAAGCTATTGCTAGGAAGGAGCCTGTGCATGATATAGCTGGGAAAATGAGGGGCTGCAAGGCTCAGGTTCCCGCACCTCAGCCTAGCCCACCAAGCAGCTGTGGCTCTTCTCAGAGAGCGCACCTGTGCACTCACGTCACGCACGCACGCACACGTCACGCACACGCGTGCACATCGGTCTGCAGCATTACCAGGCTCCCAGACGGCCCTCTTACTAAATCTACCCTCTGTAGATCCCAGCTGAGTCCCCCCTTCCTGAGTCCCAGGCTACCAAATTGCATCTTTCCTCACCAGACTTCTTGTCACCATTCCCAGTGCCTCTCAACCATCTTGCCAGGGACCCACGACCGTGTCCAAGTGGCTACCTTGCCAGGAACCTGGGGACACCAGCGCCAGGCATCCAGAAAAGACCCAGAACAAGGGTTGCCTCCAGGGCTGTGTTCTTGGCAGGTGCTTAAAGGGGCCAAAGCAGGGCCCGTTGGAATCTGTAGGGGTGTTGGGCCAGGGTTCTGAAGTCTTTGTACAAAATCAGGTTTTTGGGAAAATCTGGGATGCTGGTGCCTGGGTTCCAGGCCACAGTGAGGGCAGAGGGGCCAAGGGTTGAGGGCTGAAGATCTACACGAGGCTAGTGGAAGAGGGGGCCTGTCCAGGTGCGGCTGGCCAGGAGGGGGACCAGGGCAGTGAGCAGGAGGCCTGGAGGCTGCTGGGGTGCGGTGGCCACGTTGCACAAGGCCTGTTCGCAGCACTGATGTCGCAGCGTGTAGGAGCGTGACCAGTAGGTAGCATGGCCTGGCAGAGGGCACTGGACCCTAGGGAGGCAGCCTTTCCTCTCGATGACCTCATTCCGGTCTGTAGGACAGGGAGGAATGTGGGGCAGCAGGAAGGAAGGACGGAGGCAGGGCCCGCGGAGAGGCGCCCAGGGCCAGAGCCTACCTGAGGTGCCCACGCTGATACCACAAGCCTCGTCATCCCGACACTCCGTGGGAACAGGGTAACAGGGTTTGGCAAAGCTGCAGGTGTAACAGCGGAGCCGGACCTGCGCAGGGGTAGTGGGGAGACCTGTCGGAGAGCAGAGATGTGACAGGGAGGAGAAGCTGAGAGGCTGAGCCCACTCAGAAAGACAGAGAGAGAGCAGGAAGCCAGGACCGAGGCAGACAAAGAGGAAAAACAGGTAGAGCAGGAGGGAAAGTAAAAGAAACAGGCAGAAGCGGGAATAATGGGGCCTGAGAGCCCCACCAACAGGAAAGAGCCAGAGAGACACAAAAGGCTGGACAGATGCAGAGATGGAAGGAGCGAAGCGCATGGTGCCAGAGGCAGACGAGAAAACAGGAACTGGCTCTGGAGGCCGGCGCAGAGGCCCGAGGGCAGAGAGGTGCGTGATAAAGGACAGAGGCCAGGGGCTCAAAGATGTCGCAGGAGCAGAGGCGCTCAAAGGCCTTTGAAGGAAAACTACTTGCACGGCCCGCGGGCTGGCTGGTGCACCCGTCCCCGTCTCCTCCTGCCCTGACAGCTGCCTGTCTGGCCCTCCAGCCTCGTCCCCTGAGAGTCCCTGCCCGCCCTTACCCAGAGCCCCGCAGAGAAGCAGGAGCCACAGGAAGATGCTGCAGGCACCCATGCCGGGCAGACACGCTGGAGAGAAAGTGATCTGCACCCCAGGCAGAAACCGAGCATCTGATCTAGCGTGGGACAGGCCGGAGCAGCACAAACACACCTGGGACGGGCTGGGTGGGACGGTGACAGGACACAGCCCGTCTGACTCACGCCTGCCCTCAGCTCCGCGCCCTCTTCTCAGCCTCGCACCCTCCCGTGCTCACCCTGGGGGTCTCGTCTGCCCTCAGTCTCAGGAGTTCAGCACCCCCAGCTCCTGAGCTGCGTCCGGCGCTTCCCTCCCGCTCCCCTGCCCCGCTCTCCTGCTCTCAAGCTGTTCTGTCTGCTGTTTCGCTTTCTCTGCCCCTTCCCAAGGTCATCCTCCAGGGAGCCCTGGCCTAGACCTTAGTGTGGTGCTGGAGTGTGGAAGCCCAGTGCCATTCTGCCACCCAGTACCCCCTCACGGGAAGCACAGTGGGGGCCGCCCTCCCAGCATCACCTCCCTTTGATCCCCCCAAGCCTCAGCATTCCCACCCCCCTAATTAACCTCCCAGCTCTACCACCTTGCAGGAGAGAATTAATCTTCTGCAGGGCCTGGCCCTCGGTGCTTCCTGCCAGGAAGAACCACACTAGCAAGGAAGGACTGAGTAGGACTGGGGGGGCAGAGGTGGTAAGGCTGGGGTGCAGTGCTGGGACGGAGCACTTGCTGGCGTCTGTGAAGCCCTAGGGCCCATTCACAGAATCACACCTGACCTGGGGGTCAGGCTAAGATGGCGGGGGGACAGGCTGTCAAGCAGGTTTGAAAAATTTCATCTCGAACACACTCACTCGCGGGATTCTCTTGCTCTCTCTCTCTTTCCACTACTGAAGATTAAATCAAGGGTCTCCCGTAGAGACTAGGTAAGTGTCAAACACCAAACTAGACCCTAATCCTTTTAAATATTTTATTTTGAGGCAAGCTGTGCTGATTTGAGACCTTCCTGGCTCAGCTTCCTGGGTGGCTGGAATTCCAGGTGTGTGCCACCACACCCAGCTCTTGGTGCCCTTAAAAATGACTAAAGACCCCAAAGAGCCTCCCTGCACCTGGGTTCTGTCGGTATCCACTGTATTAGACATGAAAACAGGACATTTTAGGTAGACATTGATCGATTCACTTAACAAATAAAAACAACAAACCTATTGTACATCACTGACACGGACTTCTGAGAAAATAAGTAGTAGCTCCCAGCAGCCCAGCGAGTAGAATGAGCGACATTGCTTTTCGTTCTTGCCTAGCGTTTCGACTTCGGACCTAGCAGAAGATGCTGGGTGTCTGTGTCCTCCTTGGCTGTTCGGGTTGAAACGTGTGAAGAAAGTCCAACTCCCCCCAGGGGCCGGGCAGTCGGGCACCAGGCTTCTCCGGTGGACCCAGGGTGATGGCTGCAGACAGGCCAGGGCATCCAAGAGCCCCACCCTGGCCCCACTGGGGCCCCGAGCCTGCTGGGGAAGGCTCTGTGTCCTTTTACGGGCCCATAAAGCCCACAGCCATGGTATAAGGCTGGGTCACAGGGCAAGGAGGGGCTCAGAGCGAAGATGAGCCCCTGGGTCGGATCCATCCTGCTTTGCTGGCTGCTGGGCGCGGCCTTGGGTAAGCAGAGGCCACCAGCCTCTCGGGCCTGCCTGACCCTCCCTTGGGGCCCTGGCCCAGGCCCAGGTCCAGTGCCTCTTGTCTCCCTCAGGGAACCGGCTGCGGTGCTATGACTGCGGGGGCGGCCCTGGTGGTGCCTGTTCCGAGGCCGTGACCACCTGTGGCGAGGGAGAGCGCTGTGGCTTCGTGGAGCGCAAGCCCCAGGCCCTGGCACAGATCAAGCTGACCGGGAACTGTGAGTACTCTTTCCGTTTCTTGTTCTTGCTCTCCCTCAGCCCTTCCCTGGCTCCAACCAGACTTTCCAGACTCAGTCTGGTCCTGGGCAGATGGTGCCGCTGTGTCAGTAGCGCGCCCTGTGCCCATCTGTTCCCTGGCACGGAGCACGAGAGCAGCCCTGCCTGTGTGCCCCAACCCCTCCTCTGTGCTCCAGAAGCCTTACAGGCTGTTCACGCACACAGCAGAGACTGGTCTCTTAAGGCCCCTTAGCCAAAGTGCTAACCCAAACCCCAACTTTCAGGGATTTGCGGAGGACAGGAAGTATAGGTGTGTGCATGTGTATGTGTGTGCTTTGTTTTTAAATTTTTTGTTTTTTAAGACAGTGTCTGGGGGGCCGGGGAGTTAGCTCAGTGGTTCCGGCGCCTGTCTTGCAAGCGCAAGGGCCCGGGTTTGATTCCCCGGTAACCACATAACAATACTGGGTGTGGAGACCCACACCCAGCAGCAACCAGTACCACATACCACAGTGCCGGGCGTGGTGGCTCACGCCTGTAATCCCAGCACTCGGGAGGCAGAGGCAGGAGGA
>PVIR01046800.1:0-10043 GCA_004026965.1 Petromus typicus
GGGCAGGTCGGTTACAGCCTCCAGACAAGGCAGCAACACTGACTGTGGCTTGGCCCCTGCTCTAAGACTCGTCTTAAGGAACGAGGACCTGCAGTCCACCACCACCCAGCACATCAGTGCCAGGACAAATGGAGGATGGCAGAGCCCGGGACCCACATTCCTCAGCTCACCATCTGAGTAGCAGGTGCCTGTGACATTTTAGCTCAGCTGGGGGCTCAGCTGGGGGCTTTGACTCAGACTCTCAAACTACCAAAAGGCAGAGGCGGAGGCTGAGTCTGGAAAATCATCAGTCGAGGCCAGCCTGATCACCTCCATGACTTTGTTAGACCTTGCCTCAAAAAACAAGACAAAACAACCACCATGAAACTGAAAGGATTAGGAGGTTATTCAGTGTAAATGCCCAGTGCTACCAAAACAAGGACACAGAGAGAGGAGAGAATCGCGGAGGTCGGGGCAGGTGACCAGTGCGTCCCAGAATCTAGCCTGCCCTCTGGAGCTTGTGGCAGGCCCCGGGGACTTGTAATCAAACAGTTCCAGTTCTCCTACTTCCAGGCCGAAGTAGGATTACTCTCTCCTGCCCCCTGGTGGTTGGATGGGGGCGTGTGCTAGTTCTGAGTAGTGTCGCTAAGGAATGGCGTCCCTTGGTGCAGACCTTTCCCAGCTGCCTCTGCCCCAGAGGAGATTTTCAGCGGTGGAGAGAGCAGGGCGTAAGAGCTGTTTGTTAGGACGTTATGATGTTACTGTAGCTGTGCCTCTCCTAGATCCGCCAGGGCTCTGGGCTGCCTGGTAAGATCCTGGGTAACAGCAACTGGTATTTTTAAGGATGGACAGAGCCGTCTGACTCTGCTCCGGTGGTGTCCAGCCCGGGCAGGACTGCATGGCCTGTGTGGCACAGAGCTGCGGGCTGCCTGGCAGCCTGGAGGCAGAAGGACAGGACAGAGGAGCTGCTGAGGGGCGAAGAGCCTCCCAGGCCGCCCCGACACAAGGCCTCTGCTCAGACCCAGCGGTCCCACAGCAAGGCGGCTCTGCCTCCAACAAACAGATATGATTCCTGAATATGATCATAGGAATAATGATTTTAATTAAAGGTACCGTTTAACTGAGTGCCTGGTGTTCTGCCTGGTACATGCACTGTCTCAGTTAATCCTCAGGGAAAAAAAAAATGAACAAGAAAGGCACATTTATCCCCTGGCCAAAAGGAAAAACTAAAGTTTGGAAACTGTGGCAAATGTCCCATCCACTGTGACCACTATTGAAGATGCTATTCTCTGCCGCTCCCTGGACCTCATACAGTGCCACAGGGTGAATTGATTTTAGCAAAATAGTGCAGCAACGATCTCCTGTTTGGGAAACAGTTTTACCGTTAGAATATTACAGCCTTCGCCCCACCCCATTGCTGTGCAGTCCAGGTCTTTGTGGGGTCCTTAGATGCACTATGCATTAGGGTGCCGTGGCTCTTGACAGGTACGCAGGGGTTTTGTGAGGTTAAAATAGAGCAGAAAAGGTCTTATTGCAGGGTGAGTACATAGCTGGAGACAGAAACAGAAACTGCAGGGAAAAAGAAGAAGCTCTAAGAAAATCCCCAGTGAAGATGTAGCAGAGGCGATTAGGGACTTCAGTAAGCTCCTCAAAAGCATTTGAAACGTGGACCGCACCCTAAAAGCTGTCACTGATAGTGTTCACCGGGCCTTATCTGACTACGAGCAGAATCTATGCTGGAGAAAAGCAAGCAGACGACTCAGGACATATTTCTGAAGAGTGACCGCCTGGGCCTTGCAGAGGGCCTCACAGGAGGCCACGGATGTGGTCAGGAGGCAACAGGTCCACGAAGGCCAACTCCCTTGTCTCTGCCTTCCAGGGGGATGGGAGGTGAGGGAAGATAGAGGCTGACGCTACTGGGCAGGCTGAGGCCAGTGTGTGTGTTGGCATCTTGTTTTCTAACAGAAAAAATTTAAAAAGTAACCAAATTTAAATAGGAGCAAAACTCTAGTAGTAAGGATATAGAAACTACTTTTATACAGTGGTCTATGTTGGTGTTTCAAGCTACTATAAAAGTCAAAATGTTTACATTATCAAAGGCTTGTAAAGTAAAACTGTTACAGTGAACAGGTTAATTTAATACCAAAGGAAAATACTTGTAATCAACTAATTGCAGGCTCAGTGTGTTGTGAAAAGTCCACGGTAGGGCTGGGGATTTAGCTCAGTGGTTCCGGCGCCTGCCTTGCAAGTGCAAGAACCCGAGTTCGATCCCTGGTGACCACATACAACAGTGCTGGGCGTGGAGACTGATGCCCACCAGCAATCAGAACCACATGCCACAGTGCTGGACGTAGTGGCTCACGCCTGTCATCCCAGCACTTTGGAGGCAGAGGCAGGAGGACTGCTGTGAGTTCGAGGCTGAGCGCAGGGCCAGCCTGAACTACAAAAAGCGAGACCCTGTCTCAAAAAAAAAAAAAAAAAAAGTCCGCAGTGGTGCAGGGAGCCATCCTGGGCCTACACACTCACTCCCCGCTCACGGCTCGCCTGGGGAATGCCAGCCTGCCGCGCGCCACTCAGGGTGCAGATAAGGACGTCCTGTCACCCCACGTTTTAATTCTTCCTTTTCTGTGTTCGATACTGTGACCACTGTTTCTCCTCTGCGATGCCCTCTACCATGCCAGCCTTGGCAGAGCGAGCCAGCTGGGGATCGAAACCTCTGTGAACTGAGCCGCTTATCTTCTATGCAGGTTAATTTCTTTTTTATTGTCACAACCTTATGAGTTTCCTAGCTTTAATGATAACCTGGGAGACTGGCAGGACACAAGCACACTTTGAAAGACGTTCAGGGCTGACGTATATTTGCTCCGTGAGGCCCAGCGGAGCCCACGCAGCAACGCCCGTAGCGGATTCGAACCAGGGCCCTCGTAGGTGAGTGCGGCGCCCCCGCGTGGCGCACGGCGCAACGACAGCCCGAGTCTTCCCGCCTGGGAGCGGGCGGCACCTCTGGACAGCCGGCGCTGCTCAGCTGGGCTCCGCGGTCCCCTGCCGACCGCTGCGGAGCCTGCCGCCGCCGCCTCCTCTCCCCTCCTCGCCAGTCTTCTCGGGCGCGATCCGCACTCGGGGTGCCAGGCCCTTCACACACGTACGCCCCGCTCCAAGCGTCACAGCCGCATCGGACACTTGTAGGCGCCACATTATTATTTATTGCGGTGCGCGGAGGCCAGGGGACGCTCGGACGCCCCTGCTGCCCCCGGCGGGGCTGCGTTCTCCGCCGGCCACGATCCACGGTCCGAGGGCCGAGTCGTTCAAGCCCTTCCCTGCCGTCCCTCCGGGGAGCGCGGGGCCCGCTCCACCCCGGGGCGCCTACGTCTCCGCGTAGCAGTAGGTCCCGTAGGCCGCCTGCTGGGGCCTGGGGAAGCCGAAGCTGCGCACGCCCGGGTCCGGGAGGCCCCCGCAGCGCGGCCGCGGCGTGGCGATGGGGAAGCGCACGCTGCCGTCCGCCAGCCAGCCGCCGTCGCACTGGTCCAGCCCCGAGAACTTCCAGGCGGCGTAGAGGTGGCCGACCTTGGCCACCACGGCCCCGCGCCGCCGGCACGCCGCGTGCGCCTCGGACAGCGTCAGCCGCCCCGGCACGAAGAACACCTGGCCTGGGGACGCAGAGAGTCACGGGCCGCCGAGCGGGGCGGAGGCTCGGGGGAACCGGCGGACCGGAGGGCTGGGGAGCCGAGGCCCGGGGTGCAGGGGGAGCGGGAGGAGGGCGGGGGCGTGGCTCTGGGTGGGCGTGGCCTGGCGGGGAGGGGAGGGGCTCTGTGGGCGAGGGGCCTGGCCAGGCGGAGGGTGGGGCCGAGAGGGGGCGGGCCGACCGAGGCCACGCGGAGGGGCACCGCCCGGCGCGCTCACCCGCCAGCGCCGAGGTGAAGCAGAAGGCGTCGTAGCGGTCGCGCACGCGGTCGCGGGGCCCGTAGGTGCGGATGCCGGGCCGGCCGGGGCCGCCGCACGGGGCGCGCGCGGTGAGCACGGGATAGCGCACGGAGCCCTCGAGCAGCCAGCCGGCGTTGCACCAGTCCAGCCCCTCGGTCCACGCTGCGGCCGGGAGGGGGCGCCACAGCGCGGTCAGACCGGGCCGCGCGCCGCCCGGGGCCCCCGCCCGCGCGGCGCTCACCCTGGTAGAGCTGGCCGTAGGTGGCCAGGCGCCCGTCCTGCTCCTCGCACGCCTGCTTTGCCTCGAAGTAGTTGAACTGGTAACGGCCCCGGCTGGGCTGGTACGGGAACACCACCCCTGGGGGAGAGCAGGAGGTCGCGGGCGCCCGGGGCGGCGGGCGGGGGCGGCGGGCGGGCGGAAGGCTCACCCTCAGGCGCAGGGTCAGGGCGGGCGGAAGGCTCACCCTCCAGGCGCAGGGTCAGCGCCACGCTCTCGTCCTCCACCCCGTTGATGAGCTCGCAGCGGTAGCGGCCCTCGTCCTCCAGGCGCACGTCCGCCAGCACCAGCGAGGCGTCCAGCCGGTGCCCCCGCCGAAGCCTGGCGCGCCCGCCCAGCGGCCCGTAGCCCCGGGCGTGCAGCCCGTTGGTGATGAGGATGGGCGACTCCCGGAGCTCCCCGGGCTCCACTTTGCTCCAGCGCACCTTGTAGCTGGGAGGCGAGGCGCCCAGGATGCAGGGCAGTGTGGCCGTGGCCCCACGACGGGAGTGAATGACCTCGTGGATGGGGGGCAGGAGGTAGTGGGGGCCCGGGTGGAGTGCTGGGCAGAGGGGGCCACAGTGGCAGGGACTCCCTGGCCCTCACCGCCGGTGCCCACCGGAGCCCACCGCCTCCCTCCCGCCGCTGGCCTGGGTATCTGCGTCGGCCGCCTCCCCTTCGCGCTGCCCGCCCGGAGCCGCTGCCCTGCGCGTCGGGCCGGCCCGGGCCTTACCTGGGTCCCCTAGCGCTCCGTGAGCGACGGCGAGTGTCCAGGGGAGAAGGAAGCGGCAGAGTCCGGGCAGCGACAGCCCTCCGGGCATGGTGGGTCTGCGGAGGTGGCTGGCTCGGCGCTGGGGGAGAATGGGCAAGAGCAGAGGGTGAGGGCGACCGCGGGGGAATTCCTGGAGGGAACCCGCCAGCGGGAATCAGACTGCCGGCCAGAAGGTAAGGGGCAGCGACAACCGCACCACGAGGCCCCTGCGCGGCCTGGCTCACACCCCCCTCCCCAGGCCCTGACCGCGAGTCGCCTTCCCCGTGGCGGGCCTTATCCGAGGCGCTGCCCCCAACCTGCCTTCCTCCAGTGCTGCCCTCCCAGCGCCCCTTCTCCAGAGCAAACGTGATCTGTCACCCTCCACTGGAAACTGGCTCCCCGTGATCCTGAGGACCCGTTCAGTCCCCTACTCGCCATTGCCACTCCAAGAACCCTAGTGGCGCATCTCCTTCCACACCCCCAGCATCACCCCAGGCTGGCTTCACCCCACTCTCTGCCCTAGGATCCGAACAAGATGGACTCCCGGGAAGAGTACGAAACAGCCCAGGTGTAGGGTGGCTCTCACTTTGTCTAACAAACCCTTCATCGCGCTCCAGTCGGCTACACTGGTCTACACAGCACTGGGGACTTTTTTTTTTTTTTTTTTCTTTTTGAGACAAGGCCTCCCTTTTGTAGTTCAGGTTGGCCCTGAGCTCAGCCTCCAACTCACATCACAGCAATCCTCCTGCCTCTGCCTCCCGAGTGCTGGGTTGACAGGCGTGAGCCACCACGCCCGGCACTGTGGTATGTGATACTGGTTGCTGCTGGGCATGAATCTCCACTCCCAGTATTGTATGTGGTTACCGGGGATCAAACCCGGGTCCTTGCGCTTGCAAGACAGGCGCGAGAAACACTGAGCTAAATCCCTGGCCCCAAGGGGACTTATTTTTTAAAGAAGCTTCTCTCCCTCTCCCACTCTCCCTCTCTCTCTCTCTCTGTGTCTCTCAGAAGTCCTTCACACTGACCTTCATCCCTAGCTTTTATTTTTATTTGTGCGTGTGTGAGAGGTATCGGGGATCTAACTCAGAGTCTTTTAATTTTTTAAAAATTTTTGCAGCAGGGCCGGAGATATAGCTCAGTGGTTCCGGCGCCTGTCTTACAAGCGCAAGGACCTGGGTTCGATCCCCGGTAACCACATAACAATACTGGACGTAGAGACTCACGCCCAGCAGCAACCAGTACCACACACCACAGTGCCGGGCGTGGTGGCTCACACGCCTGTAATCCCAGCACTTGAGAGGCAGAGGCAGGAGGATTGCTGTGATGTGAGTTGGAGGCTGAGCTCAGGGCCAGCCTGAACCACAAAAGAGAGACCCTGTCTCAAAAAACCTTAAAAAAAAATTTTTTTGCAGCAGTATCTCAGTTGCCCAGCCTACAGTGGACCTTCCTGTCTCAGCCTTAGGAGTGCTGGGATTACAGGCAGACATGGCCATCACACTCCGGAAAAGTGCTTTGATTAGCGCCTAAAATAGTGTGATTCAAAAGTAATACATATGATATGTGAACTGTGAGGTTTTAAAAAAATTGTAAAGCATAAAATTATAAAATTATTTTAAAAGTTATTTCAAATGCATCTGCTCTGGCAGTATATTCTGTTTCCCTTTACTGTCTGTATCCATTTTTACCAGGGCACTTGACTGTTGAGCTACATCCTAAACCCCTTTTATTTTTTATTTTAAAATAGGGTCTAAGTTAGCCAACCTGGTCTCAAACTTGTGATCCTCCTGCCTCAGCCTCCTGAGTAACTGGGATCATGGGTGTGCACCACCAGGCCTATAATCGGATCTATTTATAGCATTTTGACTTCTCTTTTGTCATTGGACTGAGAATCCCTGGATCTGGTTTATTCACTTTCCAAACCTGCTCATCCGCATCCTAACTGCACAACTTTGAACAAGTTACTTAACCTCTGCCTCAGTGTCCTCTCAGGGCCACTGCACAGTAATGGCACATTTCTGTCCTCGAGTAACTCCAAGGGTTGGATGGGTTCTTAACGTCCGTGTCAAGGGCTGAGCACAGGGCCTGATGTGCAGGTGCTGCGGGTGGTGGCTGCACTCCTCACACCCTTTCTGGCACAGAGTGGAAGCTGCTGTGTGAGTGTTTTCATGACTGAACTCACTTCAAGGACTTGGGGGAAGAAGAGCTGGGTACAGAGCCGAGGGGACTCTGCAGAGTGAGGAGAAGCTGGGCGTGGCGGTGCGACCTGTAATCCCTCGGCTTCGGGAGGCGGAGGCGGGAGGATAGCAAGCCCAAGCCCAGCCTGGGCAACTCAGTGAGACCTCAAAATAAAATAAAATAAGTGCACTGGGCAGGTAGCTCTGTGTGAAGATTGTGGGTTCAATCTTGGCGCCCCAGGTGTGGGGGTGACTGGAAATCTGAAGGGCTGAGCCCCACCTTCCTTTCCAGTTTTTTAAAGAGAGAAAGTACTTGGGACAGGAAACAAGTGAGAGAACCTTTTCTCCTTTACCAGGAAAACTTGGGGAAATGAGTGAGTGCCGGGACAGAGAGGGCTGGGGAACCACTGTAGGACCGCGGCGTTGCTGTGTGTGAAAGCTGCTGTCCCTGGCCTGCTGTCAGCACCTCAGCCTGTATCCTTTTATAGTTAGGTCTCCAGCAGTGCCGTGAGGTAGGAAATAACGGCACGCACACACGTGGAGACAAAGGTGAGCATACTGGACAGCGCCCTCCCCCGGGCTGGTGAGGTCCGAAGCCACATCTGACAGGTCAGGCTCTTCCCCACCCTAGCGCCTCAGTACGGGATGGAGCAGGCCCTCCCTCAGGGTCTCACTGAGGTGCTGATTGCCCAGTCTGAGCTAGAACATTCAGCCGTCCTACTTCAGCCTCCCGGAGTGCTGGGATGACAGGCTCGCACCACCATGCCAGCTGGGCTGAAGCCCTTCACTGATGCGTATTTCAAAGCCAGTGCCGCGTCATCTTCATACTCCACAGCCCAAGGCCTACCTGTTAGAAGCTGGTCTCTGTGCAGGGGAAGGTGTTGTCCAGGCTCCTGGGTCGTCCAGCACTTTAACTCCCGGGGATTCGAGCACCTAGGTGACCATTGCAGGGCTCTGTCACACCTCTACGGGAAGCCTTCTCTCCTACACGTCGGGAGGGAGCCAAAGGGCCAAGAGCTCCCACGCGGCTCACTGAGCCAGGCTAAGGGACGTGCCCAGCCCCGGGCTTCATCTGTGAAGCCCCTGTGCCGAGGTGGGGGACAGACCACGCCGGGGAGGAGGAGAGCTCATGGCAGGAGTGCAGACGGCAACCTGGCAGGCCCAGGGAGCAGGGCCCGCAGCTGCCCGGGCTGGAGATGAGCGGGGGCCGACGCGGACGCCGAGAACGCTGACCACAGCTCAGCCCTGTGGCTGCCTGGTCCTGCCACACAGGCCCGGCCTCCCTCCCGAGGCCTCACCTCTGCCCCGGGGGGCCTGGGTGCGCATTGCCTTTGGGAAGGGGTTGCCAAGGTGGAAAGGGACTTCCTGCTGCCTCCGGGACGGAACCGGGTGCCCTCTGTCCAGCCCTGTCTGCTCGTCTGTCTGTCCTTTCCTTCTCTGTCCCCACCCCGTCGGAAGCACAATTTCCCTTTGTCTCTGTCTTTTTCCCTATTGTTGAATAACAGGGCCCCTTTCTTTGTCCCATGGGTAAAGGCAGCGAAATGTCAACAGCTGGGGCTGTGGGACGCAGGACGGGCTGGCACACAGCACCGGAAAGGCCACGGGGCTCCGAGGGCCTGGGCATCCAGCAAGGGGCGAGGACGGAGACACACCCCCAGGACCTGAGGAGATCTTGTCTGAGGCCGGGGACACAGCCTGGCTGAGGAGGGTGAGGGTGGCTGGTGACTGCAGGACGGTGGCTGTTCGTGACAGCGATGTCTCTGTCCTGGGGACGCAGGCCTGTACATGAAGGTCGTCTTGTCGTCCTTGAGCGTCCTGCGTCCTCCTCCAGCACGGTGCACACAGTCAGGAGAAAGAGCGAGGCCGGCCCTTAGCCTCCTTCACCTGTCAGAGAAGTCCACTGTCTCTAAAATCTCTCTGTGGGAATTCTCAATTCCCGCAAGGGCCAAAGCCATTTTAAAACCTTCCACCGAGGTGTAATTTGTGTACAAATGGGTATAGCTTTGGCCTGGCGGTACACACCTGTCATCCAAGCTACGTGGGAGGCTGAGGTAGGAACACTACAAGTTTGAGGTCAGCTGGGGCAATTTAGAAAGACCCTAAGAAGCGCTGGGGATGTAATTTAGTAGTAGTAGTGCACCCCTGGGCTAAACCCAGGATCTGGAAGAAGGAGAGACAGTGCACAGAGCTCCAATGCACAGCTCAATTAATTTCTTCTTTCTTTTTGAGATAGAGTCTTGCTCTGTAATTTAGGATGGCCTTGAACTCACTATGTAGTTCAGGCTGGCCCTGAACTTGCTGTGATCTTCCTGTCTCAGCCTCCCGAGTGCTGGGATTATAGATGTATACTCCATGCCCGGCCGAGTTGGATGAAATTCTGCTTCCTGTGTGCGAAGCATGTATACCTGTCCCTCCCAGATCTTTGTCAGGAGGTAGAAGTTTCTGCTGAGCCAGAGAAAACCCAGTTCTTTTTTTGGTATCAACGCAGGACTCTCCACCAGCCCCGTAGAAACAGAAGGGCTGTGTTTTGTTTTCTGTCTGGGTGATGTGTGTTGATCCCAGGGCCTTTCCCTGGGTTACATCCCCAGCCTTTTGGGGTTTTTTCCAGTTTTTTTTTTTTGTTTGTTTGTTTGTTTTGTTTTTGAGACAGGATCTCACTAAGGTCCCTAAATTGCCTGGTCTGAGGTCAGACTTGTGATCCTCCTGCTTCAGCTTCCTAGAGTGCTGGGATTCTAGGCATCACCACCACCCCTGGCCATGTAGAGCTTTGAATACTGCCTTCGCCTCCTTCTTCTGTGCTCCGTACCAGTAGCTTTGCACCTACAGCATCTGCTCTTTCAGCCAGGGGCCTGAAGTCAAGGAAGAAGAGGAGGCCAAAAGAAGAAGGCGGCCCCCGGGCCACACCCCCCCGGGAGCTGCTGCACCTTCAAGCTCTGGCTTTCCACTGTACAGGTTTGCACTT
>PVIR01046801.1:0-10084 GCA_004026965.1 Petromus typicus
CTTACTTTTGAATCACATATATGAAGAAGAAAGGAACATTAATGAATTTACACACTTTTATTCTTATTTTCTATTTTTTGGTACAAGAATCAAACTCAGGGTCTCATGTTTGTGAACCTGAGTTTACATATTTTTAAAACAGGAAAATAAAAGTCCAAATAGATGGCAGAAGGATGGTCTAAATTCTTTACTAGAAGTACAGTTTTCTTGACAGTAGTACTTGAGCTTTAGCCTTGCACTCAAGTCACTTTTTGAGAATGTAGATTTCTAGTCTCCACGCCTCAGAAGTTATAATTCTTTCATTTGTATTGCACAAATTAAAAGTCAGAGGCTTTGAGGGTTGAGTTATTAAATTTGACTCAAGTTACCTAAAAGGAAAATATTTAAGGTTTCTTTACAACAGCAAAGGCAGAACTAAGATGAGATGCAGACTTGTCTGCTCCAGGAGCTCAGAGATGTAATCCAGAGCCCGTGTTTGGAAAGAGCCATATGAGATTAGCCATAGCCACCTGCCGACCTGCCATCTGTAATTTGACTTCATCTAGAAGCTAGTTCTTCCTGTGATTAGTAATACAATTGGCATTTGCGCTCTGAAGGTCTTTTTCATGTCGGAAGAGAGAGGAACCTCCCCCCAGTGATGGAATCTAAATCTTCCTCTTCAGTCTTCTTGAGCCAGCTCTGTTTGTGTCCACTCTTGAATGTGTAACTGCCTATGGGGAATGCTGTGTTTTAGTTGACTTCTGACAGTCCAGCTTGCATGTGCTTAGAGTGTTCTGGAGTTGACTATTACTGAGAAGTTACAGGACTTCCAAGCTGCAGATGAGGCAAAGGGGAAAAGGCATCTCAGCCATCATTGTTTTGTCAGACTTCAGCACCGTGTGCTCCTTCAGTCATTGTTGTATTTGATTGAACACACGGGCTCAGAAATGGTTTATGCTGTATAAGCATGAATAATGGTGACTTCATATATTACTTTTTTAGAAAACAAAACAGTATAAGTGATAATAGATTGTATAGCATTGTATCAGGCACATAACAGAAGCCCAATAGATAGCTGCTGTTAGTACAATTTTTAATGAATATTTATTTGCTGGTCAATCTTTAGTCCTCCTTTTATGTTCCATAGCAATTAAATTTGATTTACACATTAAACATAAGGTCTTTAGAATCAGTTGTCCAGTTGATTTAATTTATGATTCAGAGCTACTTTCATCCACTGAAGACTTCTAATTATATCTTTATGATCAAAAATAGTGTTTCGATGGATTTGTCTTGTTAACTTGCCAAATAAATTTGCATAATTATTGCTTTCATTTTGCTATTTCGTTTGATTAAAATGCCATCATGCTTCTTGTTCTTGAAATGATGCTGTTCGTGTCCTGACAACAGGGTCATCAGCTCGAATCCTTGCTCTGTTGAAAAAGATGAAAATTTATTTTGTTCCCTTTCAGTCATTTCAGTAATTTTCAATCATTTGTTTTGTTCACTTTCAACACAGGGAAGAAATTCTGTGCGCTCTCATTTGAAGAATGGCCAGTCGGATGTCTTTGGATTCATCTCCTTTATTTCTTAACTCTGGCCTCCTGGTTTCTCTCCTCAGATCTAAAATTTTATTTGGAAGTTTCAGGAAAGACAGTTTGATAAGGATGGGAATAAAAATAGTATGTCTTTTAAAAAAAAAAATACTGAGCTTTTCAGGCTTGGAATTGATGTGTGCTTCTTAAGATCAGTGGGCCAAGTTATTCTGCTGTCTACACAAAAGCCTCTACTGCTAGAGATGGTAATGGAGAAACTACCATTGACTTCTGTGACATGAAATTTAATGGGCATCACTTTCACTAGAAGTTAGAAGGCTGTTAATGCTCATATGGCTAATTCATGCTCAGGCAGGCCAGGAATCTGGGATTCTGTCTAAACACAGCTAGGCATTCGAGTTGTACCAGAACTTGCCTGTCTGAGGCAGTAATGTAACAGTCACTCAGTTTAGTAAGAGACCACTCATACTTGGTACATCAGTCATTACTTAATGTGGATTTTATTTTCTGGTTACAAGAGTTCTATTTGGGAAGCTAGTTAATAGTAAGGTGTTGAATATGCATTGAGACGTAGCCATATTGAAAGTATAGCAGTGATGGTGTCTTACCTTCTCATGACTTTTAATTGGCCTGTTCTAGTCTTCTGACATCCAAGTCACTGGAAGTTCCATAAACAGTTCAGCATAAACCTGAATGCCCTTATGCAGAGACAGAGAGCAAAGGATGACAGAGAAAAGTCAGACAGCAACTGAGAATTAAACCAAGATTGAACCTGAAGAGGTTCAAGGGGTTCCCTGAGACACTCCGATGATTCCAGGAAACTTCCCAAGGTCGAGGCAGCCCAACTTGGCAAGTGATCATCTGACTGAGTGGGGTGTCCAGGCACCTTCAAGGTAGAAACCAGTCAGCTTTCCAGCTCTATGGCCTTCTTTAGGGGCCTCTTTTCATGAGATAAAGACTTTTCATCATTCACCTCAGAACACAGAGAGAATAACACATTCATTTCTGGGACATTCATTCAACATGCCCCTTCCAGTGGGTCCCAAGATCACAAGTGAGAGCATAAATATTTTCATTCTAAGTTATAGTTAGTATATGTCTCTAGCCCTGTTTTAGGTAAAAGTGTCCTTTGCTGTGCAATCGTAGATGTGACGGTTGGCTTCTCTAACCACATTTTGACAAGTTTCAGATTTGCAACCAAATCCTTACTGTAGTGTTTGGCGTTCAATAGATTCATTCATTTGTTTATTTAGCAAACACTCAAGTACATTCTAGGTGCCAGGTTGTGCTACACCCATGAAAGTAGTAATAAGAATGATCCTTACCTGGATGCCCCCCTGTACCTGCTACCTGTGAAATGGTTAAAAGAAGCAAGGATGAGCAAGGAGAAAGGAAGACAGGAAGGAAGAAAAGGAGAATCCATATTGCTAATTTTTGACAACCAAAAAGGCAGCCTCTTATTCATATATCTGAATATCATATTTGGATGCAGATCCCCTGAGAAGAACTGTGGCATTCTTCTTTAAGGGCTAATGCTTCAGCCATCTCCAAAAAAAAAAAAAATAAAATCAAGGTTAGGATGTAGTTCAAAGAACCAAATACCCTGAGGGGTGAGAAAAGAAATTGTTCTAAATTATTTTCTTCCTTATTCCTAAAAGATTGTCCCTACACTTGCAGTAGTGCCTTGTTAATGCCTCATTTAGCAGCTTGCAGAGTAATTCATCAATTGTAGAAAAAAAGGAAATTCCCTCCGGAAATCCATGGGAAATAGGATTTCCTGAGCTATTGTATCTCAAGAACTATTGAAAAACATATTCTCATCGTACCTTTAAACTTTTCCTTCATTGTTTTTTTAAAAAAACTTTTTAGAAAAAAAATGGTAACTAGATAGCTGAACATGAACCTTTTTAGAGACAGTATAAAGTATTTAAAGAATTTAGGAAAATGAACAGTTTCACTGTAATTATTCTCTATCTTACGTATGCTCAGCTGTTTTCTACTGTGTTCCATTGGAATTTTATTTTTTAAAAAATTAAAATCTTTATTGGTACATTACACACATCATGATTACACTCAACAATGGGAATTTGTACCAGTATATGACATAACTTAATTCTCATTTTTTTCCCATTCCCCTACCCACACTACCACCCCTGCCCTCTGAGTACACAAGCTTTGTTTCCTTTCTTTTTTGTTGTGATCTCATTATTTTTCCCCTCGTTATTTACCCCTTCACCCCATTTCACTTTGAGTATTTTCTGTTTCACAATATATAACATACATTCTAGAACTGATTTACATCTTCATTTTCTCATACCAGAGAAAAGATATGATATTTATACATCTGTGACCTATTTATTTCACTTATGAGGATGTCCTCAAGGTATATCCATTTACATATAAATGATTCACTCTTGTCATTTTTATGACAGAGTAATACTCCATTCTGTAGAAGAACCACAACTTTTTTATCCAGTCTCTAGTTGATTTGACAGTTTGATTATTTCCAAGATTTAGCTATCACAATCTGAGCTGCTATTAGTCTGGGGCCAGAAGAACCTGATTGTAAACTTAATAGTTTTTGAAAGTATTTTCTGCTCTAGATCATCACTCAGAAAGAACTTTGTTCTAGCAATTGTCAGTGAAATGCATGCGAATGAAAGCATAGTGAAGATAAACTGGCTCTAACAACATCATCTCGCATTAATCTGTAAGCTTAACATTTCTTGGTAGTTAGGATTTGGGGATAAGTATCCGAACTCTGGCTGACTCCATCTGATGGTGCAATACTGACTTCCTGGGCCAGCCCTGCCTCCCTCCTGACCTCAAGAGGATCATATTCAAAGAGTCACAAATGTGTTTTATCTAATTATGTCAGTTCTGAACAGTAACAGTAGGGAAAGACCTTTCCCAGGTCAGAGGAGGATTCTTTCAGATCTTTGTATTAACAAAAATTTTTGGCCTCAAAGTTGAGAATGCATGTCGTTGTGTTTCCTTATTTATGACCTTACTGTGTATTTTTGCCTTTATTCCACCATAAAAGGTGCAGAGTAGTCACTTCCTCTTAGCAGATCTCCCACAGTTAGGGAAAAATCATTTGCAAACACTATTGATTAGTAATTCATCAGAAGAGTTTTCGGGGGGACTATAATAAAGTGATGAAAATACTAATGTGACTTTTAGTACTATTTTCAAGCTGGGAGAATGTTTACAAACATTAAGGTCATACAGAAAAATTCACTAAATAAGCAGTATTGTGGGAGGCTTCATTTCTCAGCAGTTTTCAGGAAATACCATGTGAATGGATTATTCCAGATAAATGGATGTTCCTCTTAAAAGGGTAGTTAATGGAAAAATGAAAAATAGACAGACTTGAACTTAATTTGAATCTCAGTTTTACTTCTTTATAGCTGCTTGATTCTGAACAAGTTATTTGACCTCTCAGGACTCCAGTTTCTCTGAGTCTCTCTTTCTCTCTTTCTGCTCCCTCCTTTTATTCCCCTCCTCTCTCCCTAAAAGAAGGTACAAAACCTGCTTCTAGGTAACTGGTAAAGAAATAAAATAGAAAATATTTTGCACATGGAAGTACAGCAAATGCTAGTCCAGTCCCTTCCCTTCCATTCTATTTTAAATACCACCACAGTTTTTATTTTAGTCACAGTGAAATAGTCTAAGGTATATTCTGAACTTCTTGTCATTTCAACATATATAAAACATACACCCCTTTTTATAATTAGTGCTTAGGTTGTCATAACTGCTCTGGAAATTGGGACAATGCTCTGGGCCTTTCACTAAGTAACCTAGACTGAAGGGAATTTTTATTTCTGTCTGGGTTTGTTGTTGCCTTGTACTGTTATTAATTATGCTTTTCCTTCTATTCCCTCGCTTCTCATTTGTGTCCTATCTAATAAGCATAAATCATTATGGAATCATGCTTCAGTTTTCTGTTTACACAGGCTTTGTATGTTTGAGGCACTGGCCTTTGTGTCCTGGGTGGCACTCCGTAACTTCCTGCCCTGGCTCATCCTTCGGATAGCTGAACCTGTCAGCTACACCTCTGTGCTGGGGAGGAGATGCAACTAGATGTTCTGAAGATTCTGTTGAATGAGTTCAGTGTTACAGCAATGGATTTATTTTATCTTAAAGTCTCCAGACCCATCAAGAGGCCCATAGTTCATCAGTGTGTTTCAGAGAATTTGTGAAGATAGTGAGGTAGTATGTAATCTTTATATCTTATGCACATGTACTTGATTGGGAGAGAGTATTCATAGTTTTTCATTATTGTTCAAATAAGTTCTGAATACTTAGAACCTATGACAAACAATATTGGGAGAAATGAGGAACCCCAACACTAGATCTACCTTCCTAACAATCCTCAGAAAGCTGGGAAACTGAAATTGCATTGAATTAGCTTCATTATCTATGAAAGTGTTTGTCAAAAGAATGTTACAGGAAAAATAAACCCACTTATAAGAAGCTTGGTGTAAATGAGTACTATTCTGTTCAATTCCAGTGTAAAATTATACCTCTGAAAATAAATGTTGAACCTTTCTAGTGAACTGAATATGCTTTCTCTTTGGACCAGAACCAGTTTCATTCGGGCCACTGCTGGAGACCAATCTCCATAGGTCTCACATGTCAGCATATCCTGTAGCAGAGACATTCTATTTGAGATGAGCTTTTCAAAATATTTGTATAGCAAACAGGCATGGAAGACAGAGCAGAAGCCAAGTTCTTTTGTCCAGTGTAATAAATACCATCTCCTTCTGGGAAGAATCAGGCCGATTCTCCTGCAGCTCATTCTGGAAGAGTCAAGTTCCTCATCAGTGACACAAACCCACTGTTTCTGCTTCAGCCCTGTTAACTGCAGGAGGCGAGAGGAGCGGACGTGAGCACGAGGCTCGTGCTGCTTGCCAGCTTGAGTGTGAGGATCACGGACTCTAATCCGGGAGGTTCCTGTCTCTTGCCAACATCTGTAAAGTTGTGGCAGTCTAACTTGCCTGCTTGCCATTAACTCTCAGGCCTTCACAGTTCTTGACCACTGTCATAACACTTATAATTTCAACATAGATGGTGTTATGCATGTGTTATTTAGGGGAAACTACAAACCATGTGAACACTGCAGGGTGGATATCCAGCACTTTTAGTATAAGAGCTGCTATTCATATCTTGACCAACACTGGAAGTTTCACTAATTGACATAGCAACTGTCAGAAATGGAGTTGTATCAATAAGTGAAATGTCTTAATAATTAGCATGACATGTTTAAAAATGGACTTTTACTGGTGATGGCAGAGATGCTCACTGTAGTGGGTAAAATAACAAGAGACGCTTCATTCTAGGACTGAAGCATTCACCCAGGCATAGAGCTATTATTCTAAGTCAGAGTGATATTGAAAATATTTACTAAGCAGTATGGCACAGGCTCTGAGCAATGTGAAATAAAACAAAGGCTGCCCACCATGCTGGAGCAGGCTCCCATGCACACTCTCTCCACACTCTAGTTCCGGGAGCATGAAGTTGAGATTCTGTAGCATCTTCAAGAGAAAAAAAGAAAAGTAAGATATTTGGAAAGTTAGGTGCCAAAGGCTATTTTCTTACTAGTTCAGAGGTGCCTATTTCAGTACTTGGACAATAGAACAGTTCTATGCTTCATTCCAGCCATGGCCTCATTGCACTTAAGAATGGTATCCAGGGCGTGGTCATCCCTAAAGGAATCTCTTTCTAGTCTTTGGTTTGGAAGATTTCCGAGAGACAGGCAGAGGCAGAGATAGAGAGACAGAGATGACCAGAAACAGACAGAGATTGAAAATTAGGATTTAACTAGCTCCCAGAAAGGTTGATGAGCTGTCCTGTGCTTGAGTTTGGTGACTGTTTGTTAAATAAGTATCTCTATATGTGGCAGGACTTAGACAAAGCTTGTTTTCCTTAGAACTTGGAAATGAGGCTGTGAAGGCATAACTACTGCTCACCTCTGCCACATCATTCCAGCAGGGATTGGAATTCACCAAAGAATGTCGCAAGCTTGAGCTTGACCAACCTGGATTTAGTTCCAGTCCCAGGAGCTTCTTTTCATCAAAGACAAGCTCTTAGATTGAGGGTGGTGAGCCAGTGTCAAAGTGCTGCTGCTGCAACCCAATTAAGTGGATGCGCAGAGACAACGTGCAGGGGCTGCTTGGTGGCTGATGGAAATGTGACGTTTCAGAGAGGGAGCAAGTAAAATGCCATCCCCTGGGATGGAGCATTTCCGCCCAATCTCTGTAAAATTGGCTGCAGCCACAGGGCACACTGGGGAGCAGTATGGAGAGATACGTTTTTTTTTTTTTTTTACATTCTTTTGGGTCACCCAGAAGTGAAAGAACTGAGTTTCATACAATTACAGCTTTTATAAATAGCACCTGTAGACAGACACTAAAGGATAATCTTTATCACCACACACTCAGTGAAGCCCAGCGGGTATCTTAGAGACGAGATTCTGTGTCAGTTCACGGTGTGAATGTAAAAGCCTGTCTGTACCTGGACATGGAGCCCGTGCCATCTTGACAGCAGATTGTCTCTGGTGAAACTCCGAGGATGGCTTCAGTGCTGAAGAGTGAGCATTAAAGCCAGTGTGATAGTCGAGATCCACCGGCTACACAAAGCTGAGGGCGAGTTGCTCTTTGTATATAAGGGTGAAAATGTGGATATTAAAGAAGTGGATCACACGGATTACACAGGAGTACCTCATTTGATTGGTTGGAACCTAAGAACTTAATATTGCTCCACTCACCTGCTTTTCAGACATTTACACTAAAATTTAATTATATTTCTGGAAGAAGCAGGGTTATTTCTACTTCTTTTGCATTTCTTTGCATTGAGGGATTACTCAATAGGCAAAGGATTTTTGCCACCTTCTTTTGGTTATATGATTCTTGCTGGGATCTCAGGATGCATTGATGCAAGGTCTTGGTTCAGCACGAAGTCGAGAAGGGAGGAACCTGGCTGGGTCTGATGTCCAGAAAAACAATGAGGTTTTTTGTGGTGTGAGAAGAAAAGGCTCTGAGGGCTCAGGCAGGAGAGGAAGGGAAGAAGCATTTGTTCCTGTGCAGTTGCACTCAGCTGTGTCACGTGAGTGTGCAGTTCTTAGGTCTTCTCTGATTGGCTCATGTCTGCTCTTTTCCCCAGTGACATAAACCTTGCTCCTTTTATTTTTGCTGTATCTCAGTTTCTTCACACCAGAAGTTTACTAATACTGACATCAAATACATACAGTCATCCTTTAGTATACAAGGGGAATAGTTCCGGACTCATGGAATTCAGGACATTTGGAATTCTCTTACACGAAATGGCATGGTATTTTCACATAACCCAGCACATCCTCCTAAATACCTGAAATCATCTCAAGATTACTTTTTTTGGTGCTAGGAATTAAACTCAAGACCTTGTGTGTAGCAGGCAGGTATGGTACCACTGAGCTACATCTCAGGCCCTCTAGATGACTTTTAATACTTAACCCAACATAAATATCATAGAAACAAATGTGGGGCTGTATTTTGTATGGAGTTTTGCATGATAAAATGTCTGCATATGCTCAGTAAAGAGACAATTTATGGGGATGATGTTTTCGACCCACGATAGGGTGAGTCTCCAGAACAGAATCAGCAGATACGGAAGGCCAACCGTAGGACCAGATGCCCTGCTTTATTGACAGAAGCATGCCTTTGCACATTTTCTCCCTCTCCACTTTATACTTCTTTGTTTTGGATATATAAAATTATTTTTAAATGCAAGCAATATTTAGGTGATGTATATCTGATTACCCAAATAGGACTAGATTTTTGGTTAAATATAAGCCAACAACACCATCCTGCTTTAGTTTGGAAGCTATGAAATTACAAGCTATAAGCAAAGCACAGCAGTCATTTGCTGAGAAGAACACATTTAAGACATTTGGGAAAGTCACTTCAGTTTCCTGGACGGCAGTATCCTCAGGAGTAAAACACAGAGATGGCCTAAATTCAAGGTGTGAAAAGAATGGGCCAAATTGGGTTTCCTTAAATATTGTTTTATGGGAACTTAGCCATGCTCATTCATTTCTTTGGCTTTTGCACTGAAACACAGTTAATTTGTTCTTAAGAAAAGTTTTGAACTAAAATGCTGTCTGGCCCTTTTCAGAATAAGACTGCCAATCCTTGATGTATTGACTCTTCCTAAGGTCCCTCTGGGCCCACAGGATCTGTCACATTTTGAGGTGTTTGATGACAGACGTAAGAGAAGGATAATGTCAAAAGGACATGGCAATGAGGGCGGTGTGCTGGCTCTTGACAAGGCTTGAATTTAGAAGAGGCTTTGTCCTGTTCAGGTTTAATCCCTTCACAGAAATCCCTGGCTCCCCATCCCTCCTGCCTTTCTGTCTTGCCTGAAGCATTCACAGTTGGAGCTGCCTGGGGACCACTTTGATTGCACATAAAAATCCTGTAGTCTTTCTTTGTGGAGCATATGCTTTCCTTGTAGAAAATCCTTCAAATGTATCACCTGGAAAACTCCTTTCCTTCCAAAGGAAATACTTT
>PVIR01046802.1:0-10101 GCA_004026965.1 Petromus typicus
TTGCTGCTGGGTGTGGATCTCCACACCCAGTATTGTTATGTGGTTACCGGGGAATCGAACCTGGGTCCTTGTGCTTGCAAGACAGGCGCCGGAACCACTGAGCTAACTCCCCGGCCCAACTAAGAACTATTTTTGATGTGGGTGCAGACTTTGGCCTACCAGAACAAGTCTTTGGCATGAAATTACCTTTTCCAAACATGCAATAAGAAAAACATGTAACATGCAATCAACAAAGCAAATCAATTCTGCATTTATGAAAAAGCCAGACATGCAGATCTTAATATTAAAATGTTCTCATGAGTCCAAATGTAATGCTTACTATGTGTTCCTAAAGTGGCTGCATGCTCCCTACAGCTGGCCCCTTCTCCAATCAAGGGCAACTTTGGAAAACACAGACTGTTAGACTTCTGGCCTGCACATCTAGAGGTAAGTTACTTAAGCTCTCCGAGCCTCTGCTTCCCCACATGTACCCAGAAGATACCTGCCTTGGTATGATTGTTGTGGAATTAGAAAAACATAACTGCTTAGCAAAGTACTTGTTATTTAATAAATAGCAGTTACTATTATTATTCCATGAAAGGAAAAATTCAATTCACTATTTTCCGAGCTTTTACTATCTGCACTAGTTACTAGTGGAACTCATATATATATATTCTAGCACTGTGTCTCAGGCTTAATTACCAAGAACATGTTCTGTGCTACTGTTGCTTTCTTTGGGTTGCTTTAATATTGTGGCCCCCTGTCCCCTGGTACTGGGGACTGAACTCAGGACCTTGTGCTTGTGAGGCTGATGCAATTGCTGCTAAGCTAAATTTGTAGCTCCTTAAATATCATTAAAGAGATACTGTCTATTCTCCTTGAAAGGCAATACACATATACCAACTCTGGGATGTCTTTTAAAGATTTCTTCCAACAGTCTCAGTCCTGTTTGAGTCTCTTACTCGTAAAGAACATGTTATTAGCTGGGAACCTTTCAGGTAACTATTGACCTATTCCAAGGACAAAGGTCGCTTCAATTGGGGTCACATTTAGTCAACCTGAGCACAGATGTCTAATCCAGTCTAAGTATTCATGGAGTAGGACTTCTTTAACTACAGCCACAATAGCCCAGAGAATTCTCATGTATCCCCTGAGGACTTCAGAGGGAGTTTATTACTGTCAGATACATAAGTGATGTCAAAAGAAACTGCTAGGTGTAGGACGCACACTTGCAGTCCCAACTACTTGGGTGGCTATGGCAGAAGGACAAGTTCGAGGCCAGCCTAGGGGGCAATGTAATGAAGTCTCAATTTTATTTTATTTATATACGTTTTTTAGTGACAGGATCTCGCTATGTAGTTAGAGGTTGTCTTGAACTCACTCTGTACCCCAAGCTAGCCTCAAACTTGGAGCGATCCTCCTCTGTCAGCTGCCCAAATTCTGGGATAACAGGTGTGCGTCACCACACCTAGCAACCATGTCTCAAAAAAGGGGAAGGAATGTAGCTCAGTAGAAGAGCACCCACTTCTTGGCATGTATGCACGTGTGAGGCCATGCCGTGGGTCCAATCCCCAGTACCACAAAAAAAAAAATGGTAACATAATATGAAATGGTTCTTTTTTGTCTTATGACAATGCAAAATAACTAAAAATTTCATAAGACAAAAATAAAAGACATAAAGGCTATAAACACCACTTTCTGGGACAGGAAAACCAATAGTAACTACTGATTTCAGTTCATAAATATTTTGTTGGGACTTGTACAGTGTTTTAAAAAACTTGTGCTAATTATTCAAAATTGGGAGATCAATCATTCATTTTTTTTTTTTTTTTTTTTGACAGGGTTTCATTTTGGAGTTCTGGCTGGCCCTGAGCTCACTATGTAGCCTAGGTGAGCCTGGAACTCATAAAAATCCTCCTGCCTCTGCCTCCAGAGTGCTGGGATTACAGGTATAAGCCACCACATCCAGCATTGTGGTATGTGGTTACCAGGGATCAAACTCGGGCCCTTGTGCTTGCCAGGCAGGTGCCAGAACCACTGAGCTAAATCCCTGGCCCAATAAATCATTCTTAAAATTGGGGTTTCTAGCTCAGTGGCACTGCTGCCATCCCTGCAAGCAGATGGTCATGAGTTCAATCCCTAATACACAAAAAAAATTAAAAAATAAAAACAAAATGGGGATTCTTGCCTTTTCTTTAAAAATACTGGTTCATACTGGTCTGGCTGGCAAACACTAGTGGTGGCACAGGGGTTGCTCTGAGGTGTCTTGCATCCTCTGGCACCTGTGTTTTTCCTGAACTGTCCTCTACCACCCACCTGTGGGACAGACCTCTGCTGACAGCTGAAACCTCTGCTACCCATGGCAAAGATATACAAAGGGAATTCAACATAACTGAAAAATGCTTAGGTTTTAAGATTATGAAGGTACAAATTTGGTGACTGTGATCATAAAGTATACCTAAAATGTACAAATAAATTTAATGGAAAAAAAAGATTGAGTACTTATCCTAAAAAATGAAACAGAACTATGAAGTGTTACAAAAATGTGATTAATTTTTACACTTGGGGCCATATACTTTTGAGGCAACGACCTAACCCAGTAAGACAGCACCAATGCAGAAGACAAAAGACATACACAACTTTGAAGTTTTGAGTTATTCTGGTAATAAGCCAGAGCAAAAGGACGAAAAGCTAAAATTTATCTTGCTAAAATCAAACACTCATGGCAGCAATCTGAAGGCAACAAAAGCTGCAACTCTGTCACATGTCAGGTCTAATCATTAGCTGTTCTCCCTCCAGGTAAAGCATGCCTGTGCATGCACACACACGCACACGCACCATCACCGGCTCACGTCTCACAATGTCCAGAAGGGCACCGGGCTACTCCACACTTGAGAAGGGTCCTCTCTGGAAAATGCAGACAACTTAGAAATTACATTGTTTTTTATGAGATACCACAGATTATAGCAAGAGCTTCTGAAGATAGGGTCTTCTGGTACAGGTATATCAAAAACACTGAAGAAATGGAAACCTCTGTCTGTTTAGCTGCCTATTTCACAAGAGCAGAGATATGGAGATGACTTCTTCAGGTTCCTCTTTGCAAAGATCCCTAACGACACCAGTTACCTGACTGTATTCACCATGCAGGGCAACAACAGGAGGTGGAAGGTACCAGTCAGTACCCATCAGGTTTATGTATTCTCATTTGCAGAGCTAGAGCTTGAACCCAGGGAAGTATTTTGCCACCTAGTTATGCCCCCAGATCAATCTTACAAATTTACCCATTTTTAGTCAAAAGTACTTGATATCTCGCACTCATGCTTCAAAGTAAGTTTATTTTGAAAAAGCCTCAGTATATAAAGGACCACTTAGGAAAGAAGTTAGGTAACAAGATTTCCTCCTCCTACAATATTATAAGTTTTTGAGTGAATATTAATCAGTGCTTTTAAAATGCTTCTCTTGTTCTGTGGCACACACCTGCTTCCAAGCAGTACCTAAGCACTAACTTGTAACTGTTCTTGGCTTTGCTGACATATTTCAGCAAGGCTCACGATGCATGCCAATCACCTCACTCTTACAGTGGGAAACCAACTCTTCAAACTCATCAAGATAATGTGATGACTGTACTCCTATGACACTGTTTAACTCCAAACCGAGAGCAATGTGAAATGGTCCTCAAGCAGGGTGAACCAGGGACGTACTGTCACGGTGAAGCAGAGCAGGAGCCGGGCTGCAGGCTATGAAAGGTGAGGCCCACGTGACCTCCTGACTCGCCGTTTGGTGAGACACCGCTACCTTCCACTGGATAAAGAGAGGACCATCAATTCCACTTCCGACACCCGCTACCAGAACTTACTGACAATTAAAAAGACCCTGCTGTGAAGAATACAGTGTGCCAAGGAGATCCTGCACACTATCTTTGAATTGTTTCTTTAAAAAAAAAAAAATACAAACACAGTCATTCACATACACCTATTACCATTTACATCTAACATGTCCCCCATAACCTCATGTGCCTGGGAGTGGGTCTTGGGTGGAGAGGGCGTAAGTTGGAAGGGTGCTTTCTTCCCCCTGGCTCCTTCTTTCCTCTCTCTGTGTCGTGGGTTGAGCATCTTTCACCTGCCATGCCTTGGAGCTAGCCAACTATGGACTGAGTCAAAAACTGCGAGCCAAATTAAACCTCTCCTTCTTTAAATTGTGGATATTGGGTGCTTTGTTTCAGCAACAGGAAAGGATAAGAAAAAAAAAAAAAAACAACGGACTGAAATAAAGGAATGGTAAATAAAACCACGGTGAGTAGTGAGAGCTGTGCTGTCTGATATGGTAACCTTCAGTCCTGGGTGGTGCGTTGAAGTTAAATTTCACTTCCTTAGTCATGCCAATTGCATTTCAAATGTCCAGTGTGTGGACAGAGTGTGTGGCAGCTAGCGTACTAACAACTCACACACTCACATCACTGCTGTCACTGAGCCCAACTGGGCAACACTAGGGACGCAGAACACCCAGTAAAGGAAAGTGGAAGAGAAACACTGGTAAGTGCTATTTTTCCATCTCTCTGTAGTACTAAAATACTTACTTTTACCAGTTTGAAACAGTCTCAGTAAGGATGGCAATACATTTCCACTGTGGAGGCCTGGATGGAAGCTGGTTTGAAGGCTGGGATTCACTTACTGATGACTCTCCACTGACAACACAGCCCGGAGGCAGTTCCCTGACACAAGAGCTTTGTTTCTGGGTGCTATGCTTGAATTTAAGCAGTGACATTAAAACTAAAGCTGGGACCACTCAGCTTCCAGCCTGTGAATCTCATGTGCTTATTTGGGAAACTATTATTTTTAAGACTAAGGTAACAAATTTTTTCTCTCTTCATTCTCTTTAATTTTACATGACAGTTCCCTAATGTCCAAAGTCAGATTTGGCCCTCAACACAATGGAGAAAATACCTACTACTGCTAAAAAGCAATAATAAAATTAATAATCATGATTCGTTTACTAGCTGTCAACATTCTGCTTGAAGAGGATGTGTTCCAGCAAGAATCTTCCATGTAAGAAATGTCATTATCAAAGATAGCAGCAATGTCGCAGACTCCAAAGATGCCTCCAGGACATCAATTACATCAGAAGGCAATTAGTGTAATATTTTAAAAGATAAAAATGCAAAATAGACCAAAATTCCTAGAACCTTCAAGTCCCCCAGGCAAGAAGAAAGGAAGAAGCTGGTCAGCCCGGAAGCCCAAAAGGACTGGACAGTATCCAATGCAGCTGGAAAGCTAGAGGTGGGGACGGCCCCGGCTCTAAGTCCCAGAGGAACCTCTGACGGTGGGACCCTTTCAGCTGGAGCTGGCCGCGCACCCCCTTCCTCCCGGAGTGGAACGTCTCAAGATGAAGACAACCGTGCAGCCTTCCAAGGGATCTGCCGGGTGGAACTGGCCCTTCTCATCCCTAACTGACAACTGGGAATGGTGCACATCAGACTTAAGTCCCAGGGTTAAAGAGCAAAAGAAAATGTCCTGAGAAGCTTCGGTTTGTGGGGCAGAGTCAGTACAATGAAGAGGCTGCAGGGCGGAGTGGAAGAGAGTCCAGAGCAGAAAAAGATTAATGTTACGGCAACTTAACTGATTTCCTGATTTTTCCAAGCTTGGAATCCACTTAACTGTAAACTCACAAAGACGATATGCCCTGTGGTGATGCTGGTTTCCACAGTTTAAGAATGTTTTTTCTTTTAAAAGATTTTACACACAAGTGACTTACTTATCATGAAAAGATATCCAGTGGAATTTTCTAAGGACTAAAAAGAAACCAAGATGGCAGGAGAAAGGAAACATGGCAAAAGTGAATCTATATTGAACTTAACATATCTAAATATTTTCCAATATTTTGAAATATAATGGACAAGCAGAAAAACACTGAGAGAAAAGTAGACATTTTGATTTTGTCAAGATCACTGATACTAAGAGGTAAGAACCATCTGGCAACAAAATAAGTAACAAAATCCCTAAGTGGCCACAATGAACCGATGTGGGAAAGGCGCTTTAGTGTACGCGGCTGCATTTGCTTAAGAGCTGCCTGAAATTTGACAGCGTTTGATTAAGAATAATGAAGCTTTTCTACCTTTAAGAGTCATGCTAATTTTAAAAGTGAAGGTGATGTAAATCCACCTACAGAAATATTTAAAATAGGAACAAGATGGAAAACTTCAGATATTCAGTTTCCAAGAGGGATCAAGGGACAGATAATGTGTGTCTCCCTGTGGCTTCTGCTACCTGGGATGGATGTCACTGTTAAAGGGCACAGCAGCCAGGCGACAGAGTCCAGGGCCTCTGTCCAGGCCAGGCACAAGAAGACCATGACGTGCCTTCCGTGCAGCGTCACATCTCCTCACTGAATGACAAGCCGCCCTTCCAACTCATAGATGGTACACTGGGAAGACCACACATGGCCGCTGGGGACAAAGCGTCACATGGGGTGCCAACATGTGTGCTACATGAGCACAGGATAGTAAAATAGTTCAAAATGGGAAAGTCAAACAAAAATGACAGCACAACATACGGTTATCCTTAGGGTATTTTTTAAACTTCGGAATTCATGAAATTATCAGAATACGGACTCCATGAAAAACACAGACATTATCAAGTGTGGAGTGGGGCTGCTAGAAAAGCCTGGTCCCGGTATTTATAAAATTCAATCTGAAAAAACAGCCTTTAAGATTCCAGGAGGAAGGCCAATTAATCAGAAAGATTCATCCCAGAGCTGCTTGAGCAGAAAGAAAAACGGAAGTGGAGTGCTGCGAGAAGAGCGCTGGGAGAAGTCTCAAACCGACACACACACTTGAGGTGCACCTGGTTTTCCAGGAGGATTCTGGCTCACTGCACGCGGCACTGCGGAGCGATGGATGGAGATACGGACACACCCCTGGGTCTGCCCATTCCACAGGGCAGTGAGAACGAGGACATGTTCACACCCCATTTCCAAAGGGCAAGAAGAAGGCAGCAGAGGCACCCTGAGAAGTCTTTGGTTTCAGAAATCCAACTCCAACTGCTTTTGCTGGGTGTGACAGAGGCTGCCCAGAGAATTCCTAAACCCTATGGGAGGCTACAGCCCACCTGCAGGACGGAGGTCACGAACAAACCGCAAAGTTCCCTGCCAACCGTAATCCATGCAAACAACAACCAGTATACCTGTAAAGGGCTGGAGTTTCTGACCTGAACACTGATTACAGGATTTTTTAAGTATCCTGCCGAGTGGCAAGAATGGTGTCACTGAGGCCAGCAGCACACCAGAAAGTGGCAGGAAATAGGGGCTTGGAGAAATCAGAACTTACAGGATATTCCAGAAGAAGTGGGAAAATACCTTTTTCTTCAATGTGACAATGGTAAGGAGGGAAAAAGCTCAGTATTCTGGTGTAGTATAGTTTTATTTTGTGGAGATTACTCCTGTTAAATGCAGAGGGTTTTTTTTAACTACCTTTGGGCGAAAAGCAGTGAAGGTGAGCAACGCCTTCTTAATCATTCCCACAGAGGCCTTGGGGTGGTTTCTCCAAAGAGAACTAAGACAAGAAAAAAAAGAATAACAGGGCTGGAGATTTAGCTCAACGGCACTGCACCTGCCTTGTAGGTACAATGTCCTGAGGTTTGATCCCTAGTACTGGGGGGGAAAAAAAAAGAATAATCATTTGTGTGTGCTCAGGAATGGGGATGCTGAGCTTAGGACAGTGAAGGATTGGTGCCTTACTAGTTTGTCTGTTCTGATGGGGGGTGGGTTACAGTTAGGGACAGAGGGTGTCATTTTCCACCTCTGTTCCTGTCTCAGTTCAGCAGGAAGACAAAGATACCAACCTAAGTAGAGGGTAAAGGAGAAAATGCTGGGAGAAGCCAGATATGGCAGGAGCAGGGGACAGCCTGGCTAAGGGATGGAAAGGGGCCAGACCAGGTGGGAAACCTCAGAAAAGGAAGGTCAGCTACAACTGCTGATTCCCTTCTCTATTTCCCACCCCGAATTTCTTACCCTTTATCCCCCCAAGCTCATTGTTTTGTCAGTTTTTCTTTCTTTACAGAAAGAAAAGGATAGGAATTCCTTATTTCTTATAATTACACTGATTTGCTATGTTAGGTCAAGAAAAATCTCTTTTTTTTTGCAGAACTCAGGACCTTGTACTTGCCAGGCAGGTGGCAGCACCACTGAGCTGCATCCCAGGCCCAAGAAAAATCTTTTGAAGTTGAGTGTGGTGGCGCACATCTGTAATCATAGCTACTTAGGAGGTTGAGGCACAAGGATCTTGAGTTTGAGCCCAGCCTAGGCAACTTAGTGAGACTGTCCCAAAATAGAAAAGGGGCTGCGGGTATAACTGAATGGTACAGTGCTTGCTTAGCTATGTCAGGTGATGGGTTCAATTCTCAGTTAAAAAAAAAAAACAAACAAAAAAACTTTTGCGTACAGAGACCATAATTCTTTAACATTCTGCTGACCCAGGTGTCACACTGTAGTATACTGGTGGACCTTTACGTGCCATAAAAATATCTGATCTCCTTTATTTCCACAATATGCATGATGACATCTGTGTGACCAGCATTTTGTGGGGCACAGAATTAAAACAACAAGCACAGATGTACACCACACAGTGCCTCTTAAAAAGAAATATACTTCAGGGGCTGAGGATTTAGCTCAGTGGTTCTGGCGCCTATCTTGCAAGCGCAAGGACCCAGGTTCAATTCCCGGTAACCACATACAATACTGGGTGTGGAGACTCACGCCCAGCAGCAACCAGTACCACATACCACAGTGCCGGGCGTGGTGGCTCACGCCTGTAATCCCAGCACTCGAGGAGGCAGAGGCAGGAGGATTGCTGTGATGTGAGTTTGAGGCTGAGCTCAGAACCAGCCTGAACTACAAAGCGAGACCCTGTCTCAAAAAACCTAAAAAAAAAAATATATATATACTTCAAATGTGAAAATAGTGAGTTTTAGACTTCCAAGGTCACAATTACAGAAAAACAAGAGGGCACAAGCACATGGACAGGCCATGAGTGGAGCAAGGCAACCCACTGTGTGTGACGAAAAGGCACAACTCCTACTGTCCACTTCAGAGTGGAAGACGCTTTGAGGAAAGGCTAAGAAATAAAAGCGTACAGTGTGATGAAGAGTGATGTAGCTTATTAATAGAATTTCTGTATGTATTAGTTACACAAGTCCTATTATGAACTGCATCTCAGGAAAATACAGATTATTTTTAGGATGCTCTCAGAAAGAGAAGAATGCAAACATCTGTACTATTGTACAGAACAATAGCTACAGAGAAACGCTAAGGCAAGAAAAAAAGCATTTGGCCAAGAAGAAGCTGAAGGACAGGTAAGTGACTTGGCCTCTGAAAGCCACAGCCTCAGACTTTCCAGCCCAGCAGTCAGGGTCTGGCGAGTCTGGAGGGGACCCACCGCTCTGAACAAAATGTAGAGAACTCTTGTTTAGAGAAAAGAATTGCAATCCTAGATCTGAATAAATAGTGAACCCCATTTACGGAGAAAAGAACAAGTTAAGCAACTGTAGGGTGTATGTAAAGACAAGAGGACCAAGAGGTAAAAAAAAAGGTGCTAAAATTCACTGACTTCAGAAGATGATGAAGATGTTAGTGGGAAGGAGGTCACGTTGTTGCAGATAATTTAGAATATGCAACTATCATCAGTAACATATTTTAAAGATCAAATGCAATATTATACTAAATGTCAAGTCTATGCACGTGGCAGGCAGTGTAGTGTTCGGAAGACAGACAGCTCCACACGGACCTGCAGTTCAGAGACATTTAACAGCTTTTAAAGCCAGCTAGTCTTTATGATCTGCCCAGGAAAACCTGGCAGATGCAATTTGACTATTAGAATTGCTTGACTTAAACTGCAAACGATTCTGAGGTACCTTTGGGTAGGTACCTCCCCTTGGGAGGGGTACTAATTATACTCCATCAATTAATATCTGACTGTACTGGCAAAGTGAGTGAACATTCCCTAGTGGACAATAGTTGGGCTGTATATACTTTCACCAAACTACACAATTACTCATTTAAGGATGTGCATGAGGGATATAGCTCAGAGGTAGATTGTTTGCTTAGTAACCACAAGGCTCTAGGTTCGATCCC
>PVIR01046803.1:0-10376 GCA_004026965.1 Petromus typicus
TGCTGCAAGTTTGAGCCACTCCATAGTACATAGTGAGTTCGAGGCCAGCCTGAACTAACAGCAAGACTCTGACTCAGAGAGAGAGAGAGTCTGTAGTAATTTACTAAATGCTCTAAATTTGTCATTGTTTTTCACACTCTTCTTCACATTGTTTCATATTACCTGAAAAACTTTTTTATAGTTAGAACCAGTATTATTTTTATAATCAGAAAAAAATTAATTTCATTTGGAATGAAGGTTTAATCAACAGCTCGACCCTTCAGGGTTGAGACCATCTATGAGTTATTTGCTTGCTCTCTTTGTGTGTTTAAGGATGGTTTTGACCTAGGAAGTTTCTGCTTGGACATGAAGTCACCCTGTTTGTCCAAGTCTTTTTTGCATGAATCATGAGGAGCCTGTTAAAGGCTGGGTTGGTCCATGGCCCTGCTTGGTGTTGAGGGAGGAAGACCTGACCCACCCACATTCTGTTTTGTTTGATCTTTTATTTGACCCATAGTTATTCTGTGTGGTTTGAGAAGCAAATATGTCTGATTCAATCAGCTGCTGCCCTGTATTCATTTTGAAGAACAAGGCAGAGGCACACCTACTGCTCTGAAAAGAGGCTATGACCGCACAGTTCTGTGACACACCTCCCACTTTAGTCAACAAGTGTGTACTGAATATTTAGCCACTCTCTTCAAGGCCCTGGGAACCCAGCAACGACAGTCAGGGATGATCCTTGCTCTCACACAGCTGACGTTCTGGTAAAAGCAAGAGCACACAAACAAGAAAAGAGTTACTTGAGGTAATGAGAAAAGGTGTCTGATCTCATGAGCTCGGAGGGAGAACGGAGGTGCAGCAAGATTGAGTGAGGAGTTTGTGGTCACACTGGGAGCCTACTTGGAGCCAGTGTTTCTCTAGCTGCAGATTCACCACAGCTGTTCTCAGTCAGAGCCTTCCTTCCACTCAAGGCTTTCTTTTTTTTTTTTTTTTTTTTTTTTAGGTTTTTTGAGACAGGGTCTCGCTTTGTGGTTCAGGCTGGCCCTCAGCTCAGCCTCCAACTCACATCACAATTCTCCTGCCTCTGCCTCCCGAGTGCTGGGATTACAGGCGTGAGCCACCACGCCCGGCACTGTGGTATGTGGTACTGGTTGCTGCTGGGTGTGGGTCTCCACACCCAGTATCGTTATGTGGTTACCGGGGAATCGAACCCGGGTCCTTGCGCCTGCAAGACAGGCGCCGGAACCACTGAGCTAACTCCCCGGCCCACACTCAAGGCTTTCTTAAGCCTGAATTGATGGGACCTTTGCTATCCCCATTTAGCAGATAAGAAACACCGATGAGGAGGCACTGGCGCACAGAGGCTCATGGACACACAGCCTTGCTCTCCGGCTTGTGACTTAGAGCCAAGAGGCGAAATCCAGCAGACGAAAGGAATGGAGAAACTTGGGGAGTGAGAAAATTCTGGAGGTTACAAAATGCTAGCATCTGATTCTGACCCAAGAGGATTGGGAATCGGAGCCCTTATAAACTTATTTTTCCTCTCTTTGGATTGGCTTTTAATTAAGTTTGAGACAGACATGGTGGGACATTCCCATAGTCCTAGCACTTGGGAGGCTGAAGCAGAAGGATCACAGCAAGTTCTAAGCTGTATAATGAATTCAAGGCCAGACTGAACTATAGAGAATCTGTCTCAAAAAGCCAAAAATAAATAAATAAATAAATTGAAATTAAACAAGAAAGAAAGATAAGGAAAGAAGTCACACATGGAGTAATCATCATTGTTTAAACTTGGAAATATCAACGCAGAGTAAGATCTCATATATAGTTGAAACTCAAGTCAGCGTTTTAGCTCAGTGACACTGTACCTGCCTGGCAAGCAGAAGGTCCTGATTTCAATTCCTGGCCCAAAAATATAGTCCAAACTCTCACTAACACTCCGGGGCTTTACACTCAGTCTCCTGTGCCTCTGTCCCCTCTGAACAGGTGGCCACGAAGGCACTGTAGGGAGGTGCCTTTGGAATTTAGGCCCAGATGGTACCACTCTGGAAAGGGCGCTGGGGCAGATGGCACAGCAATGCATAAGCCCTGAGGTGGAAATGCACTTGGCCAACTGCAGGGACAGGAGTGCATGAGTACAGGGCCGGGTGTGTCATTGGTTATGAACAGATGTGGGCCAGTGATTTAAGCAAATGGTTAATTAATTGGCATCAGGCTCCTGGGGGGAAAAGGAGTGACTCTGCCAATCAGGCAGGAACTGTGTGTGTGTGTGTGTGTGTGTGTGTGTGTGTGCAGCCCGATGCAGTAGTTCTGAGAGGACTGGCTTTGAAGATCAGAAATTCAGGGTCAGTACCAATAAAGATAAAAAAAAAAAAAGAAATTCAGGGTCAGCCAAGGATGTAAAGGGCATTTTTCCAAAGCAGACACCTGCCTAGCCGATAAATGGATAGAAAGATTTTCACAGTCCCTCCTCAGGGGGCAATGCAAGCTAAAATATTAAGAACCAGCTATAGACTGGCAGAAATCTGAAAACCAGAAATTACCATAATCTAGAAGAATGATTAACAGCTGGCCTCTGGAACAGTCTAAAGGTGACAATCCTAGCTGGGTAACCTCGGTGCAATTACTTCATCATTCTGTGCCTCTACTTCTCCATGTGTCCAATTTGGTTAATGACAGACCCTACCACAAGGTTTCTTGGGCTGTCTGTGATGGTGCATGGCTGTAATTCCAGCACTTGGGAGGCTGTGGCAGAAGTTGAAAGTTTAAGGCTACCTGGGCTGCATAGCAAATTCAAGACTGTCCTGGAGCACATAGTGAGACCCTCATCTCAAAAAGAAAAAAAAAATTGCTGGGCCTGACAGCATGTACCTATAATCCCAGCATTTGGGAAGCTGAGTGGGAAGATTGCTGCAAGTTCATGTCCAGCCTGAGCTATGTAGTGAGTTCAAGGCCAGTCTGACTACATAGCAAGACCTTGTTTCTAAAAATAGATAGATAGATAGATAGATAGATAATCTCATGGAATGATTAAACAAGTTATTCCATGATGAATGTTTGGGAAGTGCTTGGTATGAAGTGAGTGTGCATGGGGTGGTAGGATTGTTCTCAGTGAGAAAGTGGGGAAATCAGTACTCTCTTGCATTGTTATTTTGCAACTGAAATGCACAAGCCCCGTGGCCAAGCAATTCCACTTCCGAGAGAAACTGTCTACAGAGTTGCATGTGGTGTTTTGCCCATAACAGGGCAGAAGGAGCCCAGGCCGAATAGGCACGCACAGAATGGATGACACCCAGCAATGTGTTCCCAGACTGGATTACCAGAAAGCAGCTGAAATAGATGAACTAGATCTTAAACACATAACATTGAATGAGAAAGGGAACTTGCCGAAATAAACAATTAGTGTGATGCTATTTATGTAAATAGTAAAGCCACGGGATAATGCCATGTAGTAGCATTAGAGGGGTGTCACTGAAACATTTCATGACTGGCCTGACTGGGCATTGACTCATCTGAACAAAGGCTGGTGATCCAGGTTTCAGAGTCGTTCCATGTTCCTGTTGCTTCTAGAATGAAGACATGGCTTCTCTGTGCTCTGAAGTTCTTCCCCTTCAACCCCCATCTGGTCCAATCTGTTCCTCAATAGCCAGGTGACCTCAGGCCAGTGGGTTCTTCTCTCTGGCATTTAGGTTTTTCATTAGTACAATGCTAATCACAGTAGCAAAACACCGTGCAGAAAATAGAAAGAAATCTACCACATGCCAGGCACTCATTTTAATTCTCGTAATGACCTTTCATGGGAGTTTCTATTATTAGAAGCTCTCAACCATGTATATGGGGAACTGAGGCACAGAGTGGCTGAGAAATTTGACCCTCATCAAAGGATTACGTAGAATAGGACCGCAAATAAATGCTAAATGGTGTTTGTTAATGGTTTAGCGAGAAGTCTGGCACTCAAAAATATTAGAAGTGTTATCATGTCGTTGCACCTCTTGTGCCCTTAGAAGAGAGTTTGAACTCCTCAACGTGGACTGTGGGGCTGTGGGATGTGTCCTCCTTACCTCTCTACTTCCTTTTCCATTTTTCTCTGTTCTCTGTTCTCCAACTACCTGATCCTCTCTCGGTTGCTCCCATTTCCTCACCTTCCCTACCACTGGGCCTTTGTCCACGATGTTTACCTTTCCCTGCAGACCTGTTCCCACCAGCTCATCTTTGTCTGGTTTTCCTTAAATGCTTTCACTGTTGTAACAATGATATCTCTGTCCTAAGATCCTGTTACAGGGAATACTTATTCTCCTGGATTAAGTCTCTGATATTGGTCTACTCCTCCACTGGGAGCTCTTAGGAAATGGAGAACTTTTCTCACTCTCTTTCACTGATAGAGCTCACTCAATGTCCATCCCAACCCTCTGTATCCATCCCATCCCCTGTGTGACACCTTTACTATAATGCCTAGGAGAAAAACTACATTTCCCAGAGTGCCTTGCAATAAGAGTGCCATGTACAACCCAGGTCCCCCCAGGTGAATTTGGGAGGTAGAAGCCATTGTTCAACGTGAAGGAGAAGATCTGGCAAGCATGGTGGCTGTGGTCTGACTGGGAGCAGAAGGGGTTCCAACATCCAGGCAATAGATTCCTAGCCCTGAGCAGGAAGCTGCAATGACTTTTGGGCTGAAGCAGCTCAACAGCAAAAGTAGTGTTTCTCTTGGCTCAGGTGCTCCTGGTGACATACAGTGTTGGGACCAGCTAAGCTAGCATTCGGTTAAATTGGCTGTAGTTGATTTGTTGTCTGCATTTTCGAATGCTTTCCCCAAGTCCTCAGTAACTTTTTTTTCCACAAAATATTTTATTCTCTTCTACACTTGATATATACTGTTGTGGCTGGGTGTGGCGGTGCATGCCTATTATCCCAGCACTTGGGAGGCTGAGGTGAGAGGACTGAAGCAAGTTCAAGGCCATGAACTACATAGCAAGACTCAATCTCAAAGAAAACAAGCCCAGTTGGGCATGGTGGCTCATGCTTGTAATGCCAGAATGTGGAAGGCCAAGGATTGCCATGAGTCTGAGGCTGGCCTAGACTACATAGTGAGCTCAAGCCTAGCTGGAACTACAAAGCAAGACCCTATCTCAAAAACCAAAAACCAAAAACCAAAAACCAAAACCATACTTTTGTGAAGGATGATATAGAGACAACCTATTTTCAGTGTATATTACTATTGCTCAATAATTTGCTTGTGTATCAGTAGCTATTTCTGTAAAGAAGGAAGGCAGGAAGGATGGAAAGAATGGAGGGCTCTTAGCAACTTGCCCATTCCCACTGCTTCCCAACAGGGAACGTTTCCATCCATGTTTGTCACACATCCGGGCACGCAGGATTCTTTTAAAGGTCAGGGCCTGGGAGACGACATGAAATGCTCTTATCTCTGGCGGGACTGGAGATGAAAGCTTTGAAGATAAAAGGGGAGGAAGGAACTGGGACCCTCTCTGGAGTGGGTGGTGGGGAGCTTGCAGTGAACAGCCCGGAGGAGAGCAGTGTGGTGAGAGAGAAGAGGCCACTGTGGCTCCTGCCCCGGACATCCTGGGGTTCCTCTCACGGCCTTCCTTTCTGCTACACACACACCAGTAAGCCATTCCACAAAGCACATGTGCAGCTTTTTAGGTTGGAAAAATACAGTTTGGTGCAAATATTTTAAAAGAATGCTTGAAGTGTGTGTCACCAGAGCAGTTTAACTGTGCATGACAGAGCCTTGACTTTAGAAAGCGTAGCAGCAGCTTCGTATAGAAACAGGCCCAAGACTGGGTTGTGTGCAGTTTGCACCAGACACTGGGACGTGGACTAGAATACAACTTGGGTGTGCACCCCAGGCCGAGAAATGGGCGTATCACCCAACAGCTCCTGTCGATCACTGGTGAAGGGTCCCCAGGAAGTGAGCCCGTCCCCATGTCATGTCTGTGCTGAGTGCACAGGAGGACAAAGCCCAGAGCATGGGACCTGGAAGCCTGAAGTCAAAGGGGTGCCAAGAGGGTGGGCAGAGAACCGCCACCATCTGCCACAGGGACATTAGCTAAAAAAGGAGCCATGTGGGCTCTGAGAGAGCAGCGTATTCAGGCTTACCTTATGGTTCCAGGGTCAGCTCGATTCAGGGGTCCATACGTGATCTCTCTCCGCATCATCCTGGCCTGGCGTAGCAGAAAGAAAACAGTTTTTCTCAACAATTCCAGCAAGGGCTGGGGATTTAGTTTTGTGGGGCTGCCACCAGCCTTACAAGTGCAAGGTCATGTGTTCAGTCCCGGGTACCACAAAAAGGAAAAAAAAAAAAAAGAAAGAATTCTGGCAAACAGTTGGGCTCACTCATTGGCTCACTTGAGACATCTGCTCATCCCTGAGCCAATCGCGAAGGGCAGAGGAGTGAGGCATGATGATGGGCCATTTTGGAGCATTTGGACTTCCTCAGAGCAGAGGAAGTACAGATAGAGTAAGCCCCATCTGCCACATCTGGACAGGGAGTAGAGAAAGGGCTCTCAGGGAATCAGGGTGCTGCTCTGAGGAGATAGGGAAATAGGTACTGAGAAACCGAAATCCAAAGGACGAGAGTTCAGCCTCCACACCCCTTGGCCACGTGCTGGTGAGGACAAGCACTTGTCTTCTCCTGAGGCCCAGGGGTCTTTGAATAGATCCTCATACCCCACTAGTATCCCGCTCAGCCAAGCTGCTTCTTTCAGTCCAGGCCATGTGAGACTCTGACTCATATGGCCCTACATTTGTTACATAAATCTTGGAGTTCTTATTTCTTAAGCAAGGAAACTGAGAAGTTAAAAAATAGTGTAACCCAGGGATTGTCAAACCTTTTTTTTTTTTTTTTTTAGGTTTTTTGAGACAGGGTCTCGCTTTTGTGGTTCAGGCTGGCCCCGAGCTCAGCCTCAAACTCACATCACAATCCTCCTGCCTCTGCCTCCCGAGTGCTGGGATTACAGGCGTGAGCCACCACGCCCGGCACTGTGGTATGTGGTATTGGTTGCTGCTGGATTGAGTCTCCACACCCAGTATTGTTATGTGGTTACCGGGTAATCGAACCCGGGCCCTTGCGCTTGCAAGACAGGCGCTGGAACCACTGAGCTAACTCCCCGGCCCCAGTCAAACCTTTTTTGTAAAGGGTCAAATGCTGAATATTTTATACTTTGCAAAACACACAGAATCTCTGTTGCATGTTATTCTCTTCTTCCCTGTTTCTCTAACCCTTAAAACATGTAAAACAGTTGTCAGCTCATGGGTCACCAGGTCACCATTTGCCAACCCTTGGCATAGTGAAAGAGTGTAAGACTTGGGGAGACAGGTTCTGATGCTTCTGTGTTGTGTGATCTGGGGTAAATCCCTTTGTCTTTAGCTTCAGTTCCACCATTTAAAGAAGACCATATTCACCAGGCATGGTGAGATATACTGGAAATCCCAGCACTCAGGAGGCTGAGGCAGGAGGATCACTGTGAACTTGAGTCCAGCCTGCACTATGTAGTGAGACTTTGGAAAGAGGGAGACAGACAGACAGACAGACAGAGAATATTTCTCATGAGGTGGATATGGGACATAAAGACAATTATAAATATAAGGTATGTATTCATCAGCTTTTCATCTCTATGAGGAAACACCTAAGATTATTTATTTATTTTGGTTCACAGTTTTGGGGGGTTTTATTGTGGGGGGGTTGTTTTGTTTTTGAAACAGAGTCTGTAGTTCAGACTGACCTTGAATTCACTATCTATCCCAGGCTGGCCTTGAACTCACAGCAATCTTTCTGCCTCAGCCTCCTGAGTGCAAGAATATAGGCATGTGCCACCATACCCTGTTTTTCATTTCTTTTAATCCTGGATCTGTCTGAATATCAGAGCTCAAGGACCAACACAGGCAGAGCTTCAAGAGGTGGACACCCAGGCGCCTCTGTGTTGTCACTTGGGCATCCTGCGGAGTGTGCCCTTTCTGCATGACCCATGGTGGCTCCCCAGCATCATGTCTGCCATTTCCATCAGCAAGAAGAGAACCAGGGAAAGGAAGAGCACTGCTCGTTCCTTTGGCGGGGAGGACCCGGAAGGGAGTCCATGGGAGTCCATGGAGGGAGAATGTTCTGTGGGCTGTGAGTGAGTCACATGGCTATGCCCTGCTGCAAGGAATGCTGGGATCAAAGCCATGGAAAAGCCTTGCATCAAGCTCTGTCAAAGGGAAGACGAACAGAGGTAGGGATCAGAGTCTTATCCCATAACATCTCAGTAAGAGAAATGCTACCAAAGTAGACATATGGAAAAGCACACATACATATGTGGTATTAATACCAGCCTGTACAATAGAATCCATACCACAGGATTTAACTCTTTATTTCATGACTTTGATAAGTGACTTAATTTCCCTGAATTCTGCTTTATCATTTGCCAAGCAGAAATATTAGTCAAATAGTGGCAGAGAAAAAAAGAAAAAGACAGTTGAAGTGAAACTTGAGCAGGGTCCAGTCAAAGAGGGTGCTCTGACATGACCACTGCCCTGAGGAGTGGCACCAGGATCCTGGCCGTCATATAGACCTGACCCACTCCCAAAGTCTGCGGCTCCCTGGCGGGGCAGACAACTTCCCCCTCGCTCGTCAGCCCTTCCTGTGTGAAATGGAGGCAGGTGACGCCCAGCTCACAGGGTGGTGGTGGTGTGAAGAGATAGGTGTCACAGGTTTCTTTGCCTCTTTGATCTCCGGGAGGAAGACAGAGTCAAAGAAAGTTGCACCTAGGAGAATTAGGGTGACTGTGAGGCTTGACAGATAGTTCAAGGACTGGCAGAAGGAGTCACGGTGCTGGAATCAGAATGATGTTTATCACTGAGGATGATAAATATTGAATGGGAACTGCAATGATGGGGGGGTGTCACTTTTTAAATTTAATTTAGTTTTTGGGAGACAGGCTCTTAATAAGTAGAATCAGGCCTTGAATTTATGCCATTATGTAGCACCATCTGGCCTCATACTTCTCAAGATCCTCCTCCTGCCTCAGTCTCCCAAGTGCTGGGATTATAGGTGTGTGCTACCACATCTAGCATGTTCTCTGTTCTTCTTCTGAATCCATTACTCTAGTGAGTTTATATTTATTATCATGTTTGTGAAAATTTATTGCGCTGTCACTTAAGTGTGCACTTCTCTGAAGGTACTTTACACTTCAATAAAACCATTTTCCCCGAAGACTGTCTGTCAGAAGCCACAGTGGCAGGGGGCAGGGACGCCGCTGGGGCATCCTCCCTCGAGGCCCACCACAGTGTTTCTGTTTGGGCTCCAGATACAGACGTCAGCTTCCCTCCAAATGTTCGACTTGGCACCCACACCGGAGCCGCTGGCCACGAGCTTCCTGCTGCCCTGTACTGTGGTCAGGTCTCCACATCCGGGTCCAGGCTGGTGCCAGCCTGCCTGACTGCACATGGTATCAGTCCTGGGACGTGGGAGAGGTTCTTCTGGGCAAGGAAATGCCAGCAAGTGACCTTGAGCAACAAGCTCAGACTGAGCTCACAAAGATACTTTGCTTCATTTTTTTTTTTTTTTGATAGGGTCTTGCTTTGTACTCCAGGCTGGTCTTGAACTCATATCTCCAGCATTAGGCAAAACATACCTGTTTTATATCAAGGTCAGTTTTCTGCATTTGGCAACAGAATAATATCCTTATAATTCCTAGAAAATATTTGTGGAAATATATTTTTTTAATGGTTTTTTTTTTTTTTTTTTTTTTTGAGACAGGGTCTCGTTTTGTAATTCAGGCTGGCCCTGAGCTCAGCCTCAAACTCACATCACAGTAATCCTCCTGCCTCTGCCTCCCGGGTGCTGGGATTACAGGCGTGAGCCACCACACCCGGCACTGTGGTATGTGGTACTGGTTGCTGCTGGGTGTGCCCAGTATTGTGTGTGGTTAACCGGGATCGAACCCAGGTTCTTGTGCTTGCAAGGCAGGTGCCGGAACCACTGAGCTAAATCCCCGGCCCCATTTGTGGAAATATTAAGGAACAAATGATATATATGACTTATCTCAAATAGCTCAGAAAAGTAAACACTATTCATAATAAAATATCCACACAAACAAATAAATAATAATAAAACAAACATCCAAAATATTGAGAATAGGTAGTTCTGGGCAAAGGATGGTCTGGAATTCTCTGAATTATTCTGCAACACTTCCATAAGTTGAAAATGGATTTGAACCCTGTGCTCATGGCTGCATTGACTTTGCATGGAGGAGGGGTTTTTTTTGTTTTTTTTTTTTTAGGTTTTTTTTGAGGCAGGGTCTCGCTTTGTGGTTCAGGCTGGCCCTGAGCTCAGCCTCAAACTCACATCACAATCCTCCTGCCTCTGCCTCCCAAGTGCTGGGATTACAGGCGTGAGCCACCAC